>PVJA010018832.1:0-39320 GCA_004027025.1 Myocastor coypus
CCCTCCCTCCACCCCCCCCCCTTTTTTGTATTTTAGTGCAGTGCAGGGTCTACAGGGTTTCACTACACTGATTGGACTCATAGTCATCTTCCCATTTTCAGCTTCCCAAGCCCTGAGATTACAGGTACGCACCACCACACCCAGTCTTAATCTCTATCTCTGCACACACCCCAGGGGGTGAGCCAGCACAGCAGGTTGGGGAATTGAACCTCCCACCCCTGCATCTGCCTAAGCAGGTGCTCTAATCTGCTGAGCTATCAGGCCGTCCCACCTTTCTTACTCTTGAAACCGTAGTCTTCTCTGGAGCAAAGTGATGAGGCTGCATGACATTCTGCCCAAGTGGCTTCCAGCTGTTTCAGTGATTACTGGATGTTAAAACCATCGAGACGGCACAGCAGACTGGGCTAACTCTGCTCTCGATAGCTGATAGCGCCAACAGTCTTGGGATCCATTTGTTGCTGCAGGAAAGTCCATCTTCTCCACAGCATCCTCACAACACTGCGTTGTGAGGCTCAAGGAGCATCTTTTATGTCGTGGAAACTTGGGCTTATATTTGGGTCTCTGTCTTGCTGGCTGTGTTATATTGGTCGGATTGATTCACATGGTTGTACTGCAGTTCCTGTGTCCATGAACATGGTATAACACCTGCCCAGTCAGCATATCCTGAGGATTGGGGACAGTGCCTCCTGCACTGCAGAGTCTGAATGGTAATTGTCATTGTGGTCATTGTACTGCTTCCATGTAGGTTCTGTGCTTTCTGCCTTCATTTCATTGGGTCTTGTTTACAACTCTGAATATATATATAATAAATTCGGTGGGTCTGCAGGGTCTCACTACGTGGATTGGACTCATAGTGATTTTCCTGTGTTCAGAGCTGGGATTACAGGTATGCACCACTACAGCCAGTCTCAATTGCCTTCTCATCCTGCCCCAGGGGCGGGGCCAACACTGAACACAGGGGATCTAACTGCAGCCACTGTGCCCTGCCTAAGCAGGTGCTTTGGTCTGCTGAGCTATCCGGCTGGCCCCTCTGAGTATTGTTTATCTTGCATATTCTGTAAGTCTATTGAAATAAGGCATATTGAAAATATCTCAACGTTCAATAAACAGACCTCAGAAACCTAAAATATAATAATGAAATAAGCCCCTCATTTATTGTTGTCTTAGTGACTGACATGAAAAGCCACTTCGTTTGCTCATTTTGGTGATGTTCTGTGGTTCCCGTGGCTCGATGAGCCCTTGTACCCTTGTCAGCTCTGCCCTGGCACAGCAGGAGGGCGCTGTCGTGTCCCTCTCCTGCTATCAGGTGCTCTGCTGAATTCTGCCTTCTGCTGCCTTCAGTCCTATCCTTGCTCTAAGATGCTCATCAGTCTCCTGTAGGACTGGAGAACTGTTATTTCTGTTCTCTTGCTGTCTTTGTCGTTTTTTTTTTTTTTAAACATGTTTTTTCTTCCCAGTTGTTTCAGACAGTTTCTTCCACATTAGTACCTCACCTTCTGACTGTTCTACTTGAGGCTTCATCTTTCTATAACTGTGCAACAAGTGGAAGGTGGATTCCTTAACGGGAACCAGGGTGAGCCGATGGCTCCCCTTGATAATTTGTGAGAATGATGTAATGCGTGGGGAGATGAGAAAGAAGCCATGAACCAAGGTCTTACTGAGAAAAACGAAGTTCAAGAGAGATTGTTGGGAGGATCCAGTCTATTCTGTTTTGCAAATACATAAAAATACCATAGTTTTCCACTGAGATCTGAGCCATGGTTGTGCTTCCTGGTGCTGGTTCGCTCCTAAGGGGGAAGGGGCAGTAACTTTTTTTTTTAACTTTTCCTTGGACCTAATTTTATACTTATAAGTAAAAAAAATAGTACAGAGAAATCTTGAGTGTCCGTCACCCAACTTGCTCTAATAATTACATCCTACCTAAGTGTAATAAAATTATCAGAGCCAGGAAATTAACATCACCACAGGACTGTTAACTAAACTACATATTTTATTTTCATCTCCTCATTTACCACTAAGATTTCCTTTCTTCTGTAGTAGGGTTTTATCCAGGATCCCTCATTATATTTATTTACTAGTTCTCCTTCATCTTCAAATATGATAGTTCTTCAGACTTTTGTTTTTCATGCCCTGGGCACCTTTGAAGAGTATGATCACTTCTGTACAGTGCTTCTCACATTGAGTTTTCTAGTACTTTCCTGTGAATGAGATACTAGGTTTTGGAAGAATGTCATAGAAATTATGTTGCTTTCTCTCCATCTGGTGTGTCTGAACACTTCAATGTCTGTGCCCAGCGTCTTATTATTGATTATGCTTAGCCTTTGCTTGGTTACGCTGGGTGTCGGGTTTCTTCGTTGTCAAGTTCTCTTTCTTTTTGGACCTAAAGGAAGTAGTAATTTCTCAAAATCCTTTTGAAGGCTTCTAATAGGAAACTGCCTAGGACTTAATGGACTTGCATAGATGCATTTCAGTGGCTCCTCTGTGGAAGAGGAGAATTATATACGGGATATTTTCTCAGTAGTGGCTGCTCTTGTTTCCTGTTGGTTGCGTTTCCTGTCTTGATCTCTTCCCTCACATTTTCTAATTGACTTTTCTGGGGGTTAGGTAGAGCACCACAATTCATTGCTATATTTTGTTAAGGTCACTTGATAAAGGACTTTCTTAGCATGGAATAATTGTTCTAGGCCTACTAGATTTCTTGAGTATATAGGTTGAGTGGCAAGGACCACTCAGCCTATACACTCAAGAATGGGTAGGGTCGGGAGTATTTTAGACTTGGGATTTGAAATGTTTAATGCATACCTTATACAATTATATATATATATATATATATATATATATATATATATATATATATATACACATATATATATATATATGTGTATATATATATATATGTATATATATAGTATAGGGTAGTATAGGGTCTCACTACAGTTTGGACTCATAGTGATCCACTTGTTTCCTGCCTCCCCAGTGCTGGGATTACAGCTATGTGCCACCATACCCAGACTTGATCACTAGAGCAGCGTGCCTGGTGATGGGGCCAATGCAGCATGTGGTGCCAGGGATCAAACCCCAAATGCAAATATATTTAAATAATATCTTAATATGCCTACATGTTGTCCCCAAGTGGGATTGAAGTTTTGACTTATAGTGTTACAGCCATGCTGAAAAGAATTTGGGTTTTAAGTTTCAGATTCTTTGATGAGTAGTGTTCAATCTGTATTTCCAAATTAGGCAAGGATGTATTTTCTGTGATTTTAAAATTCCTGGTATGGGAAAACAATTATTTCATCATTGTTTTAGGAGCCTTGACCTCTGAAATTTTGTAAGGTTTTAAAGCCTGTTGCCTAGGCAGCACACTCCCAAGCTCTGGGAATGTATGATTTCATTTTCGCTTTGTCCTTGTATCCTTAAGTCCTAGGCTGAAGAATACCTTCAGATAGCTGCTAACCTTCATCTCTAGGCCAGCTTGAATATTTTGTAGCCATACTCGAAAGACCTTACAATGGATAGCGTGGCCCCATGGGCGTGGCCTTGGTCCTACTGGACATCAGCCCAGGCCTGCTGATTCAGTCTGCATCTATCAAACGTTTTAATTGAAACATTGTACTTGTACATATTTGTGGGAACAGTATAGTATTTATTTTAATACATGTATACTGCATGCCATATTGGATCATGGTGATTGGTAGTATACCCATCACTGAAACATTTGGTATCTCTTTGTATTGAGAACATTCAGAGTGGCTGTGCATGCTGGATGTCAGGGCGGTCTGAGGTGATCAGAGAAGAGGCACAGGTAAGTTCAGGGTGCTAGGCGGGGGGTGGGGGGCTTCTTCAGCCCTTCTCTAGCGTGATGAAATTGGGGCCATACCAGGACTTCTGCCGGCACAGGATAAAGTGAACTCCTTTGGAAGGTGGAGGAGTCTAGGTATAGCAGCTTCCTGAAGCTTTGCTGATTGTGGGGAGAAGCCCTGTAGCCTCTGGCTCTGTGTCCCGGATTGTTGGGCATGATGCTTAGGTGCTCTGTGCTTGCCTAAAATGAATTATTCTAAGCTCAATGTATCTAATGTCTGGCTTACTTAACAGTAATTTCCAGTAATAGCACTACTTGCATAAAGTTCATGTTTGTGAAATCCAAAATGCTTCACATATGTTAGCAAGGTAAATTGGCTTTAGACAAATTTGGTTTTAGATAAAAGCAGCTTTAGACCAGTTTCCACTTATATACCTTAACTCCAGGCAAATTAACTTTAGAAGGAAATGTCCAGTCAGCATTTCCACCGCCCAGCATACTGCTCTGGGAGGGGCTGTGGCCATGCCTGGTGGGCTGGATGGGAGCTTGCTGCTCGGCTGTCTTGCTATGAACAAATGCTTCCGCTGGCTGGGTCCCACCATCCACGCTCATTTCTGAGCACCGCGCATGGGGGAACCCATGAGCTGATGCGGGATTCTTCACAGTGCTGAGCGTCAGCCTGTCTTACTGGCCTGGGGACCCTTTTCCCAGTGTAACTGAAATTCATTGAGGTCTATCACAGAGCCGTGTTCTCTTCCTTCACAGTACTTATCTGTTTCCAATTTACATTTGTTAGTATAATTATTTTGTTAATGCCTGTCTTTCCTGCTGGACCAGGAGCTCTACAAGCACAGGGAACTTATCTGCTTTTGTTCATCTTGTGCTATCAGTGACTCCTGGGGGCCGAACATATTGGTAAATGTTGGAAAGAAGGAATGAATACATTAATAAAGCTCTTGATTTTTTGTTAACATAAATAAATTACGTGTGATGCACATAACAGATGATTGCGATATATCAAACTGACATCAAGGCTGAGAGTCATTGTTGTAGAAAATGTTTCTCATGAAGGTGATAATTCAGTGGAAAATTTAAATGATAGTTGTTGACATTTATTGACTTCTTACAAGATCTCTTTCTTTACCTCTCTTTGTCTCTCTCTGTCTCTCTGTCTCCCTTTGTGGTTGCCTATGTCCATCTGTTTTTCTGTTTCTCTCTGTCTCTTTCTGTCCCCCTCTGTCTTTCTCTGTCTCTGTCTCTCTGTCTCTGTCTCTCTGTCTCTCTCTGCCACTGGCTCTCTGTGTCTCTGGGTCTACCTCTGCCTCTTTTCCCCTTCTCGTCTTACTGGGAGGTTAGGCAGGTGGTCCACTGCTGTGTGACATTCCACAGTTCCTTAACTACAGATTTCTTCTCTTTCTCATCAGAAGGGTTTCATTAGTGTGTGTGTGTGTGTGTGTTGTGTGCAGTTCACTGTCATCTTGGAGACTGAGTATATGTACGTAATCCAGCTTGGTTCCCTTTCTCTAACCTTCTTCACTCTTTTTATTTCCTTCCTTCCTCCTCTAAGCCACTCTTCCACTTCCCTCTTTGGTGCCCAGTCTCAGCGGCCAAGCTATCAGCACCGCGGACAGAGGCAAGTCGTCCTGACTGACTCATAGGGCTTGGCTGGGCACACAGTTCCCCTCAGCCCGTGATGCCAGCCTCCCCTGTGGCTGCTATGATAGTAATGTCAGTTAGAGATTTGATGAGTCTGTTGATTCTCATGCCTCTTTCATCTAGGAATACCTGTGTTAGGCCTTTGCATCTAGTTAAGTCTTTTAATGTCTCTCTGCTTTCTTCACTAAATGATAAGGATCATATCTCCTTCCATGGGACTATTCCAAGAATTCACTGAAGCATTGTATATAAAGTACTTATCAAGGTGGCATATGGGAAGATTTGATAAATGCTACCAATTACTGTGGATGTTACCCTTATATAAATGGTGCTTTTGCTGAATTACTTCTCTGATGAGAAACTTCTATTTCTTATAATAGTGATCTTCAACTTCAATAAGAATCACTGGCACAGGTGTTACAGTTCTTTGATGCATCACAATGAGCTCTCAGGCATGTCACGTGTATTTTGTTACCACTACAAAAAATAAGGAGATCTGTTACTCTACTTATTCATTAGTTTAAAACATTTTAACTACCTCTTTCCAACATTTTAGGCCTGAGGTTAGGCTCTGAAGATAAAAAGATGAGTAATAATGAAGTACAGGCATTTGGAACTCAGAGTCAAGTGGGAGAAACTGGAGTTCATATAATATCGAGAAAGTATAGAAGTAGAAACAGGATAACTGGAGGAGTGGAACACAGTATCATGAACAGACTTTGGGCATAGAAGTGGATGTCTTCCTGGGGCTGGCAGGTAAGGTTAAAGATGAAAGATAAGAAGAGGTTAAGTAGGTAAAAAATGGAGTTAGGACTGTTTCAGATATGGAGGCAAGTGTGTGGTGGTGGATGGGCATGTGGAGTGCTGGAAGACTTGAAAGAAAGCCAGCGTTAGGGTTTGTGTCTAGATGTTCCCTGGAAGCCTCCTGCAGTCATGGGGTGGGCTTCTAGAGTTTGTGATTGATTCATGGTCCAGTTCTGAGATTAAGGGATCTGTGCTGCACCTACCCTATGGCAGGGAGCCTGCATACAGTATATGGGACAGAAAGAGGCCTCCCTCTCTCTTTCTCTCTCCATTTGCTCCTGTTGCTTTTGCTATCGTTCCCCACCATGGACTGTTGCCCTTCTGACCTGTGCCACCCTGCCTTGGAGCCAGCCAGTTATGGACTGAAACCTCTACAAACTGAGCTAAATAAACCTTTCCCTTATTAACTTGGCCTGTTGGATATTGTGTCTCAGTGAGAACAGAACAGTGACTGCAATAGCTGGTGTGAAGATGGCAAGGTGAAAATGAACAAAGTGAGACTGGAGAGACTGGTAGACGCCATAGTGTGTGGGTTCTTAAAGGTCGTGCTAAGGAATTCTAGGCTTAGACTCCGTTGTGCCGTGAAGTTACTGATAGATTTTTAAGCTTGGAAATGAAGTGATTGTATGGGGATTACTGTAATTTGTTTTTGAACTTTATGAGATGTCTCTATCCTTTAACATTCTTTTTTATTTTCTAAAGAGAATAAAAAATGATAAATATTAGAAATGGTACAGAACTTCATGAAACAAAACAACAGGAATTCAATAATGGTTGTCACATTGCATAATGCCATCTTCAGGTTAGTTGTCCAGATTACCAGATACAGGCATTCATAATTGGTAAAAAGTTATAAGAAATTAAAAAAAGGAGAAGAAATTTTAGCATTAACTGCTCCTTCCAATAGAGTAGAAGATATCAGCAGTACAACTATCCAAACTATCCTGTGTATGTTCATAGAAATTACACAGCATTTCACTAAACACAATAATGGAATTCAACACTGGTTGTTATACTACATAATGTTGTCTCCAAATTTGTTGTTTAGATTACAAGAGATAAGCACATAAAATAAGAAATTAAAAAGGAAAAGAAAAAAAAATTAAGCACTAACTTTTTTTTTTAATAGACTACAGAAAGTAGCTGTCCAATCCTCTGAGCTGTCCTGTATATACACCTAAATATATCTTTCTCCTTTCCTTCGTCCCAGTTGCTCTCTCCCTTTGTACAGGCTCTTTCCCTTTCACAATTCTAAGATACTTGGGTTGTGGAATGAACTGGAAGAGGCTGGCATGGACTTACAAAGCCCAAATAGGAGGCTGCACAGTTGCTAGCAAAAGGTGACAGTAGCCAAGATAAAGGTAGCGGCGGTGAGAAGAGGACTGGATGGACGTGGTGAATCCTGGGAAGCAAGAGCACATTGTGAAGTATAGGTTTGTCATATAGAATAACACCATCCATTTCTGCTTCCCTGTTCTTTTCCAGGATTCTTATCTTGGTCCTTATTTATATATCTTAGCTTCCTGTTTAAAAGGGAGAGATTGAAAAATGTTCAGTTTGTCTGCTAGTTCTACTTTACTATGATTTTATATCAAATCACTGCTAATAGTGGAAACTGGTGTTAGTAGTGATTTTCACATTGAATCACTATTATATTTCCTACATGCACAGATGAAAGGACTAGTTATCAGAAATTCAAGTAGTACCACAACAAGAACATAGGCTTGTGACACCTATTTTATCTTCCATGAAGCTGTGTTTACTAATATGGTAATAATCATAATAATGCAGTCATGATCAGGGGCTAAAATGATTATTTATTTTGGTAGTAGTTTTTATGTACTATACACATATAAGTAATTATTAAATATTCTATGCTTAACATATGCTTCTATTGTAATAATTTTCCATGAGTCGATTCTGCTTCCCTATTTCATACCATCTTTCTTTTATTTAGAGCCAGTAGAACGTGCTAATGGTGTATACATCAAGCACAGGGGAAGGAAGGTGTCAGAGCTAATTCTCAAGGTTTGACCTTACTTTCTGCTTCAGGCTATACTGAGCAGTAGATTTTGAGGGAGAAATTGAAGGAAACATAGCTGGAAGCCATTGATTTTGAGGATTGAAAGTAGATTTGTTGATTAGACAGACAGTTGGTTATTCAGGTATATAGCTTAGAGGATAGATCTAGACCGGAGATATACATTTGTAAATCATTTATGTAAGAAATACTCTACCAGACAAGAGTCCAGCTAGAACCACTGGTGCTTTCTCAGAGAGGGAGAAAGGGCTGGAGTTAGAAGTTCATAATGGAAGCTATAGAAGGATGGCCCCCTTGGGAGTGTTTTATGCCCATCCTGTGTCTGTTTGTCAGGGGAGGAGATGGTTTCAGAGCAACTTGGCTGTAGGCTAAGGGTACACATCAGAACTTTTTCTATAAACTATCCCCAGTTTACCATTTTAGTTACTTCACAGCTCCTGGTTTCTCTGTTCTTTTTCTTAGCAGGCCAGGGACATTTCTTTCTTAGTGTGTTTTTCTCTTCTTTACCTGAGACACATTCCTTTATTCCTTCAGTCTAAATAATCCTCCATGTCTACATTCACTTAGAAACTTTTTGCCCGACTATTCAAGAATGGATTTTTCCCTTTTCAGAGGTCAAGATGCCACTGTTTTTCTGTGCATATGTTTATACTTTACCTTCTCAAGAGAGATACTGCTTCTCAAAGGAAAGATTCAGGCTCTGTGTTAATGTAGTGCTTTCTTCATTCTTAAAATAGAGTCATACCTTGCATATGATTTTCAGTCCTGTTCACACAATATATAAGCTTGATTTACCTTTGGGCAACTGGGCCTGTTCTGAGTTGTAATCTGGACTTGTGTTGTAAAGAAGTGACTTCCATTTTGAGAGAGTATATGTCACGTTTAAAAGCAAGAAGGGTAAGGAACAAGCTCTCTGCATGAGAAAGATCAGTTGTTACATTTTGTGAAAAGAGAAAAGTCTAGAACAGTGAGAATAATATGCTACCATTTGAGTTTGAAAAAGTGGGATGAGATAATATATTCATATTTGCTTTCATAGTTTAAAAACCTTAGGAAGAAAGGTGAATCTTTTAAACAAACGATGCATGACAATTGGATATTGGTATGCAAAAAGAATGAACCTTGACACAGATTTTGCACTCTACAAAAAAATGAACTAAAAATGGATCAGACAATGTAATGTCACATATGAAACCATAAAGCTTCTCAAGGAAAATAGAAGAGGAGATCCACATGACCTTGGGCCACGGGTTTGGCGTTGAGTTTTTAGGTACATGAAAAAGACCCTGACCTATGAAGTTTAAGAGAAATGATGTTAGATCTTTATGAAAACTAGAGCCTTCTGCTATTTAAAAGACATTATTAAAAGAGTAAAAAAATTTACAGGATGGGAGAAATGTTTTTTTAAAATGTGATCAGATATTGTGTCCACTATGTACATGAAGATGGAAAACACAGTAGTAAGCAAAGGAAGTCAAACAACAATTGACTAAAAAAACTGGAGAAAATAAGTAAATAAATGAAAAGACCGGAGCAAATGTCCTGCAGGATGCACAGATGGCAACCCAACTTGTAGAAGATGCCTTGTAGAGTTTATTATGGGGAAGGTGATTTCTGATCATCTCGATTTGAAATTCCGTGTCATTTTTATTTTCAAAAAATTTCTTTAAAATAAAACACCACTACATACCAAGTAGAATGACTACAAATACAAGTTGCCAACAGTGCCATGGGCTGACGTGGATGGATAGCACGAAGATCTCTTCACCATTGCTGACGAGACTGTAACACAATGCAGCCACTTTAGATGACAGGGCGCCAGTCTCTACTAAGCCAAACATGGTCTTACCCGGTAGTTATACTCCTGTACTCAAGACATTTCCAGATTTGATTTGAAAACTGATTTTTACACAGACTCTTGTAGAAAAATATTTAGTTCCTGTCTTGTCTGTAGTCACCCAATAGGGAAACACCCAAGTTGTTTTTTTGTTAGTGAATGGGCTCACAGATGCTGATTCCTGTATACTGTGGAATACTAGGCAGCAATAAAAAATGACCTAGCCGGCTGTGTATGAAAAGACATGCTACATGCTAATGCATACTACCAAATGAAGAATTCAGTTGAAGAAGGATATGTGGTTTCACATATATGATACCCTAGAAAAGAAAAAAAGATATCAGTGATTTCCAGGATCTTGAGGTTTGAGGAAGTTTTAAATAGGTGAAGAAGGAATCTTTCAGGCAGTGGAAATGCTTGGTGTAATTCTGTTATAGGAGACTGGTGATGGACACTATGCAGTTTTCGAAATCCACAGAGTCTTCTGTCACAAAAAGCGAACCCATATGTGATGCGTGCATATTTTAAGGAAATCATTTAGGTGTCAGGAGAGCCCATGATGGAGAGTAGCATGTTCGGAAGTACCTAAGTGTATTACAGATTTTAGTTGATGACATTGCTTACACGAAGGTCAAAGCTAGCAATTCTAAAATCACTACAGCTGTGCACTGAGAGTGAATAAACAGGTGGTGAATCATGAAATGGTACAGGTAGGCATGGGACAGAGGTTAGGATAATCCGTGTAATGGGTTTGTGTGTACCTTAAGTTAATGCATGTAGAAGTATTTATACGTATCTATGTGTATACTGACCACACATACAAACACACGCACACACACACACACACACACACACACACACACACATTTGCGCACACTGTGTTTTGCTCTGTTAGTTGAGATAGCCTAGAAGCAATAATGCTTCAGTGTTAGTGGACACATGCTTTTGATATTTGCAACCATTCTTCTGTAAAAGGAAGTAGCTCTCCTTAGAGAATTAGTTGATGTCAGGACTGAGTCAGGAAATATGTAAGATGACCCCTAAATATTATGCAGTGCCAGAAAGTGAGGAAATGCTGAGAACAAAACAAATGAAATTAGAACCTCCAGTACTGAGAGTGTGTGAAGTAAGCCAACTGAAAGATGTCCAAGGGCTACAGCTGAATGGGAGAAGGGATAACACAAGCTGAATATTGGACTGTAACTCAATAAAACAATAACTAAGTATTATCAATGTATTAATTTATTAATTGTGTTGAATGCACCATGCTCATGAGAAGAGGTTGGGTACACCGTACATGGGATTCTACATTATTTTTGCAGTTATTTTGCAAAAGGTTATTTTTAAAATAAGTTCTGGAAGAATGTGTAAGACACAGATAGGGCTCAGGACTCATGAAGGCATGTGGGTACTGAGCAGACCGGGCATAGGGTGAACGTTCTCACTGAATGTCTATACAGATAGCTTAATTTTTTGAGCAATGAAGATAAAAATATAACTATGAAATTTGAAAAATTGAAGATGGTTGCTTGTTTGGGAACAATAATATTTTTTCTTTTTTTTAGTAAATAAGTAGAGAAAGCACTGTAGGATGTGTGTAAGTGGTGACCATTGCTTCAAGCTTAAGTATAGTGACAAACCCTGTTTCCTTTCCTATTTCTCTAATCTTGCCATTCATAGACACCTTCATTTTTAGTTACTACAGGTCCAGAGCTGTACTTTATGCGTAAGGTAAGATGCTACTGTATGCTGCTAGGTTTGTATGTTAGACTTGGTTGCTTAATAAATAATTTTTATTTGGTTTTATTTTCAGGCCTTGCTATGCAAAAACAAATGATCCCATTTAATTTCCTTCCTGTAAATTACCTCCCTGGCTCTTTCCTTTTAATTTATTCTCCTAATTAAGACTTTTTTTCTCTTGTTGCTTTCCTTTGGTTCTGCATATTTTCTTCTTGTTTTTAATATCTCGGTAAGGTAGAAATCCGCCTTTAGGAGGAACAGCCTGTTTCCATTTTTAAGAGACTATAATACAGCCAGTTTGCATCATGGTAAAGGGCTTTATTTTACATTTGAACAGTAAATGCTTTATTTTCAATAATGGGCAATTTGTAATTGTTGTCACTATTAATGTCTTGCTGTATGTTTGCTAGGAGAGTTGAGTACAGAAAAAATACGTGACATTGCAGCACAAGGAACATCACACAGGTCCCGGCCAAACGGAGGAAAGGGGGAGCAGGCAAAGCCTTCCTTCTCAGCTGGATGCGCCCAGCAACTCCGTGTGGCTGTCTGTTTCCACAGATGCAGACATAACAAAGGCAAATCGAAATTACTAGCAGGCCCTAAGCGCATTGTAGAACTACAAATGTTATTGCTCTTTTATACTCAGAAGACCCCCCCCCCATGAAATATGCTTTGTTTCCTACCAAATGGACTAAGAGCATAAAGAAAGGATGTGTGTTACCCACACAGACACGTGGAATACGTAGCTGAAGCAGAGTCCCTAGGGGTTGGGTGAGCCCTGGTGCCTGTTTATATTTGGCCAGGGATTTTCTGTTTTTTTTTTTAAATGTTTCCACTGTGCTGTGTTATTCTCAATAGAGGAACTAGAATTTTGGAGCACCAGCTGTTTGTCCAGGTCAGTTAGGGTTGTCCTTCAACTCAAATAATTAGCTCCTTGGACCCGGACAGCTCTAAGAGCTGCAAACCAGAGAGAGAATACGTGATTTACAAAAGAAAGGCCAAGGTGGCTCCTTCTGCCTTAAGGAAAATGAGGGGGGAAGACAACAGGTGGGGGCTTGTTACAGGGAAGTTGGTGGCATGCAGAGCTGTGGAACAAATTCTGCGACCAGAATTGTGGAAAGAATTAAGTGTGTGGACTGGGGAGATAGCTCAGTGGTCTGAGCACCTGCCTGGCGAGGACAAGGATCTGGGTTTGGTCCCCAGTACCTCATGCTGTGCCAGCCACTGAAACTGGGCGTGATAGTGCATGCCTGTTTTCTGAGTTTCATAGCAAGACCCTGTACTGAATATATAAGCAAATGAATAAAACATTAAAAATTAATGAAAATAGGGCTGGTGAGATGGCTCAGTGGTCTAAAGCATCTCCTTAAGCAAGCTTAGGCAACCACAAGGACCGCAGTTCAATCCCCAGCACCACATGCTGCGCCAGCCCCTCCCCCAGAGCAGGCTGAGCCGGCCATAACAACAACAACAACAACAAAAATTGATGAAAATAAATGTGTGCAATTGTAGGTACCACTGAATATACCTACTAAAATATTCCCTAGCCACTTATTTCTTTGCACAGAAGCTGGAAATCTTGTATTTACTACATTTTTGGTTTGAATATTTTTTTCTCTAACTTTTTAATAATTTAGTTTTAAATTGCAAATGAATAATGTAAAATTGTGTAAATTTATGGGCTGCAAAGTGGTATGAAGTCTCCTGATTATGACGTAGAATGATGAAATCAAGTTAGTTACCATGCTCATTTCCTCAAATACTTAACATTCTTGGGGACAACATTTGCAAGTTATCCTCTTAGCAGTTCGAGCCATGAGCTGCTCTGCTATGAACTGCTTACCCTGTGCTGTGACAGAGCTCAGCAGAGCACCCCATGCCTGCCACCTGGCATCGTGTGCCTCTCCCTCCTCACCATCCTCCCTGAACCTGGCCTCTGTGCCCTCAGCTTCTATGAATTTGTTTTTGCTTGAACACCCAGGAGGGCACATGTGGCATTGGTCTCTCGGTTGTCTGACTTACTTTACGGGAACAATGTTCTACAATTCCACATCTGATGTTGACAGTGGTAGGATCTCCATTTCTAAGGCTGTCCCTGTTTGTGGATGGCATGATCTTATGTAGAGAAAACCACAGAAACTGTACAAAAAGTCTGCTAGAACTAATAACTGGTTGCAGCAAACAGCTGACAAAAATCAGAATTTCTGTACATTCACAGTGAGCTAACAGAAGTCTGCTTTTTATAAACCAGAAGAAATGTACAGTTATAAAACTCTGGGATTAGTTAGAAGCAGAAAATTGTCATTCTGAGATTTGATTATCTGGCTAATGACCACAGGCACTTAGTAAAGACATATTTAATTTATGCTTGCATTTTTTAAAGGTCAGGTTCTGTATACTTGAAGTTAGAGTGCTTTAGCGTTAATGTATAAAATACCAACTCAACACTTTTTGTCCTCACGCATTCTATGGGACAGGAGTTTGGACAAAGCCCAAAAGACCAAGTTTATCTCTGTTCCTCAGGGTTTGTGGCTTCAGCTGTGAAGGGTGGGTTGTGGCGAAAGCAGCTGGAGGCATTTGATACTCGCATCTAGGGTGTATAGTGGCTGTTGGCTGGAACCCAGCTGGGGCAGTGGACAGGTTAACTTCTGCCTTTTGTTTTGGGGCTTCCACACAGCGTGGAGGCCTCAGGAGAGCAAGCCTCCCTACAGAGGGACTCAGGCTTTCAAGCACCAGTATTCTTGTGCATGGACAGAAAGTGCATTTATGCATTAGTGACCCAGCCCTGGAAGGTGTGAAGCCTCCCTTAGTGACCCATAGACCACGGACAAGAGGTCTTCACCCCATTTTTTCATGCTGGGACACAACGCTCATCACCCAACGTGTGAAGGAGAAGAGGTTGATTGTAGCCCATTTGCTCAGCTCATGGTCTACTGGGTTCAAGCAGAAATAGCACTGTGGAAGGGTCTGACAGAGGACATGTATGAATATCATGGCAGCCAGGAAACAGAGGCCAAGGAAGGAACCAGGGAAGGAGGCGTGTCATCCTCCAGGCCGTGCAGGCCATGGTGGCGCAGCTCCAACCAGGCCACATCTCTACCAGCACACTCAGCCAGGAGCTCACTAGTGCTTGGTCCCATGGATGGGCACAGCTGCCGCATGATCACATAATGTTCTAAAAGCTGTAACTCAAAATGCCTGAATGTCCAGAGGGAGGAACTCGCTTCCTGTCTTTGAGTGAGGGAAATGTCACTAGCACTTTGTAGAAGAGCTCCCTTATCATGCCACATGGTTCAAAGGTACCATCTCTATTATATTGAGATTACAAACGTAAAAACCAAGACTCCAAATGAGACAGTGGCCAGTGGGGACTCCTAAGACTCAAGACCCAGGTTGGCTCAATTCTGGTACCCTGGTTCTTCCCTCTATATGCTGTACCCCTCCCCGAAGACAGTGGCATGATTGTACCAGGATCAGAGGGCTCAGGTACACTGCGGATGCTCCACACTGTCACAAAGTTTTTCCAGTGGCCGAAGGGCCAGGCCTGTGCAGCTGGCTCTTGTCATCCAAACAGAAAAACGCTGCAGCTGCCCTCCCTGGCACTCTTTGCCCTCCCTTGGCCCTTTGCCCAGTGCTGGAATAAGAAAGACAAAAAGCCAGACCAGCAGGCAGGTATGCTACATCCTGTCTCAGGCTGGGTGTCTCACCGAAGACATGCACTAAAACAGGCAGTGACACAAGTTTTAAATAAATAATAGTGTTTAAACTGCTACAGACAAAGCACATAAATTGTGGCAATCCTGTTCCTGCCTCTCTGGGCCTCAGGTTTTCCTGTCTGCTAAATAAAATGATTGAATCTGACCCACAGCATCCTCAGATTCCTCGGAAAGACTTCACAGTGGTGGCAGAGGGAGAACATGGAGCTTTAATCTCTCAATGACAGCAGCTTCACTTTCATCCACGATAAAAATTGGAGTTAACCCAGAAGATTTAATTTGAGCAAAAGAGATTTACTTCCAAAAATAGTTTTAAGTAATGGAACATGTGATCGCAAAGGTCCAGCTTATCTAAGTTCCTGCCATTCATTACCTACTTTGCAACCTGTTAAGCTGGACAGGAAGCTGAATGACTGGCTGGCCAGTTGGCTTCAGTCAACCGTGAGATTTCTGTCAGCGTTCGGCCTCTAGGATCTTCTGCAGACTGAAGGAGAGAGGACCCCAGAGAGCAGAGGTCATGCACGCAGGTCATGTCTGTGGCCATCCCTCTTTCTTGGCAGAGTAGATGCCACTTCCTGCTTTCCTTAATCTAGGAGGAAGCTACAACACGTAGCAACAGCAGAGGACAGACAGAGGTGATGGGTGTGATGTCCTTGCCCAGGGAGAGCTTAGGCCGAGTAATCGTCATAGTTACCCATTCCAGAAGGTTCTTAGGGGATTGTGCATTGTGAGATAGAGAGTAAGTCTAGATCTTTAAGCGAAATGAGCTTTTGCTGATGATAATGGACTGGAGGTGTTCAGACTGTCTCTCCTCACTAAAGGGAAATACAAGAACATGAAGAGACAGAAAACTGAGAAGTAACCATGGACACAAAGCTATTGTTCACCTATAAATAGAAAGAAAGCACAGAAGCCATGGGTACAGCCATCTCATGTCCTGGATATTGCAGATAAGCTGCGTTCCATGGCTTAATTCTCTTAGGGCAACTCGCATTTTCTAAGTATAGCCACAACAGTCTCTCTCATCTCCCATGCTCTTCCACAAAGTGCTCACGACATTTCCCTTGCTGACAGGCAGGAAGTGAGTACCTCCCCTTAGACTGTCAGAAATATTGGGTTACAGTTGAGATTAGAACACATACAAAGCCTCTTGTGCTCAGACATGAGGCTTCTGGAAAATGACAGGATCACAAGGCAGCCTTGACCATCTGCAGACCCCTCCACTAGTGAACTCCTGGCTGAATAGAGACTGGTAGAGATGCAGACTGGTTGGAGCTGGGTCACCATGGCATGCATGGCCTGGAGGATGACATCCTCCTTCCCTGATTCCTTCCTCTATCTCTGCTTCTTGGCCGCCATGACATTCACGGCTGTCCTCTGTCAGACCCTTCCACCGTGCCATTTCTGCTTGAATCCAGTAGACCACATGCTGAGCAAATGGGCTACAATCAACCTCTCCTCCTTCACATTGTGGGTGATGACCACTGTGCCTGAGCACCAAGAGACGAGGTGAAGACCCTGTCAGTGGTCCGTGGGCCAAAGGGCATCATCTGCTTTGGTGTCTGTGACCCAGATGCAGGTCACAGTTCTGCCGCTCAGGACCATGTGAGTTCCCAGCCTAATATCTTGTCTGTAAAACAGAAGCCATGGTTAAATGTGTGGAAGTGGGAAGCTATATAATGCATTCACTTTAGGTCCGGACTGTTCTTCTTTGAGTTCTTACTCTATTTCTATCGAGTTTTGTAGTTTATTTATTTATTTTTATGGCCAGCTCAACCTGCCCTGAGGGCAGGGCTGGCGCAGCATGTGGTGCCGGGGATTGAACCGTGGTCCCTGCAGCCGCCTAAGCTTTCCTAAGCAGGCGCTTTAGACCACTGAGCCATCCTGCCAGGCCCTGAGTTTTGTAGTTTAGGGCAAGTTCTTTTAACTCTCTGTACAGAATCAGGTTGAAAGTAGTATTTTTGAAGGTTATTTTGAGGATTAAATTAATAAAGACTTGTTGAATAGCCCACCGTTTACAGTCAGTGTTGTGGAAATATTTTTAAAGGAAATAAGAAACAAATATCATTAGCTTGTGGTTGGATTATTTTGATATCAAATACAAAACTCTAAAGGCATTTCTGCTGACTGAATACTCAGTGTTAGTAATTAGTATGTATAAATGTCAGATAGGTTGTTTTAGCATTGATAATTTCATTCACAAAGGTAGAGTTTCATTTTGTTGAGGCCATACACAAAGTAGAGAAAATAGTATTTTTAACCATTCTTTTTTCTCCCTGAGCCAAGAATTCTGGACAGAATTAAACACTGGCTGAGTTTATTGGCCTTGTGTCCTAAGTCTATGCTTCCTCAATCTCCCACCAAGACTTCCACAAAGGAATTGTTTGTTCAGGGCCATAGAAGGGACTCTAGACATAACTTGAGTGTAAGTAGGTACAGCAGTAACTGTGAACCTCTTCAAAATGTGAGGTATTTCTCTAGATGATAGATTTCCTTGTAGTGTACCTGGAAAATAGATCTTTAGGAAGAGACTCCTTGTTTGCTGTAGTGAATTAGTACTGGTGAATGTTTAAAATCAGCTTTTTCATCCTTGTATGCAGAAACTACACATTCGTACAGCAGTAATCACCATAGTGCTTTTGTGTGTGTGTGTGTGTGTGTGTGTGTGTGTGGCCTGCTCAGCCTGCCCTGGGGGTGGGGCTGACCCAGCATGTTGTACCAGGGATTGAACCATGGTCCCTGGGCATGCCTAAGCTTGCCTAGGCAGGTGTTTTAGTCCATTAAGCCATTTTGCTGATCCCACCTTAGCACTTTGGTGCATCTACTCTTTACTACTGTGTGACCAAAAACTACAGTGACCCCTTTCCTCTGTGGGCCCAAATCTCCTTGATCAGAAAATTTGGGACATTACTGGGTTACAGGGTGTTACAGAAGAGGTTTGCTTATGTCCTGAATCCTCACTGACCTTGAAGGGATAGAGCCAAAATATTGCCTGTCTCTCTAATGTTTGGTCTGTGTCTTAGTTACTTTTTATTTGTTGCTGAGACAAATATCCGACCCTCAAAATGAAGGAAGGAAAGGTTTGTTAGCTCACACTTTGTGGAGATTTCAGTCCATATTTGGCTGGCCCAAGGCTGAGTGGAGCAGGGCAGAGAGCATCCAGTTCATGCGGGTGGAACGGCAACAATATGGCAACAGAGGCAACCAACTAACAAGGGGAGCAGAGAGCAACAGCTCTGGTCTGTCTCTCTCTCTTTTTTTTTTTTTTTTTTTTTTTTGCCTTTTTGAGACAGGGTCTCGCTATGCAGTTCAGGCTCGCCTTGAGCTCACTTTTGTAGCCCAGGCTAGTCTCGAACTCGCACTGATCCTCCTGCCTCAGCCTCCCGAGTGCTGGGTTTACAGGCATGCGCCACCACGCCCGGCCTCTGTCACTCTTTTTAAATTACATTCAGGCTCTCTGCCTTAGCCTATTGTTTCAGGCTACACCCATAGTCTCAGCAGTACTCAGACCATAATCTCAACAGTAGTAAAACACGTAATCCCAGTGGATCATCATTCAAATCTCAAACTCTAGAAGTCCCTGCCCATGATTGCATGAGGCTTTTGGGGGACAAGTAGACATAAACCATAACAGTCTGCAAATGTTAGTCATTAAACATCCATAGAAGGTTAATGGTGTTATTATCCCATAGCAGAGGCAGTTAGGCTTGACATTGCTATCTATCTGGATATCAAACACAACACCTTAGACATAAAATGGCACTGTTACTTTCCAGTGACCATGGGTGTTCTAAAAAAAAAAAAAGAAAAAAAATATATGTGTACGCAAGATAGGATAGATATGCAGGTACTTTCTCTTAGTTCAGTAAGAAGAAAGGTTTGTACGAATGTTGTTTAAATAAGATATGTCTTTATCTGCATCTTGTCCTCTGAATAACTACTACAAAGACCATAGTACATAATGTATTAATTATTGTAACTGTCCTACTAACCTGTTCTGAAACTGTTTCATTGCTATTTAATCATTTTTTCTCATTAAAAATAAAAAAACCTATAGTAAATGTTTAGATTTTTAAAAAGTTAATATAGCAAAAGACGTATCACCATGAGCCCCCCTCAGAACACTTTGCCCTGCTTTGCACCTCCTTATCTCTCCGTGCTTGACACTTTATCACGTGGGTGTGGAAGTCCTCTCATGCGTCCTTTTGAGGAGTGAGTGACAAAAAAGGGTTGGACGCTGCTGTGTAGTGTCTAGTGCCAGTCAACAGGAGGGCAGGCTCATGAAAGCCCATCACTGTGTCCCCATCCTCCTTCATCATCAGAGTTGACGCCATCACACCCTTCCGCAAAGTGAAAAGGACCCTGCAGGGCAAATACGCTGAGTCAGCTAAGGACACCTAGGCAACCATGGTAGTGCAACTAAGGACGCTCATGAAGGAAAAGTGGCAGGTGTGTCGGAGAAGTGTGCTCAAGGTCAGAGGGGAATTTTGAGGGAGATTAATAGTGACGAATGTTTTGATTAATTTCAGAAGATTTAAACATTGACATTTTCTAATCATACTCCATATGTAGTCTTAACATGAGATATACATAGTTCATAATCTCTCCACACACATTTATGATCTCAAAATGGGCTATATTGTATCAATTTTGGGAAAATGACAAATATTTGAATATTAATCTCTGTTATTTAGAAATTACTCTCTTGAATTTTATTTCCAAATAGACCATGGAATGCAATAATTCTAGGAGGGTTTTAGTATATGTACTGCCAAAGTTATTGTAATCCTATGAAACTGAACCTCAGTTCTGGTCACAAGATTGTCCCTTGTGTCCACAGGTGGGCTCTGGGGTGTTACTCAGGTTCTAGAATAGGGCCTGCCTAGTGCTGAAGTAAGGACTGGGCTCTGCAGCTCAGCTCTGGAGACCTGGGGAAGGATTTGTGATCACCGCGCTAGGTGTGAAAGGACTTGGGTTTTGGCTAAAGAAGAAGTCTGTGTGAGCAGCGGGAGCATCCGTGCATGGGCCCATCCCGGTCTGCACAAGGGCCTTTATTCCTGGATGCTGAGTGGAAGTGGAAGATGGATTCATTTGACCATGTCCAAAACATGGGGAGCACCGTGTGGAATTGCCCAGCTTCATAGTGTAGGTGGGAAAAAGGCGTGCAAGGAAGGACATTTGACAAGAAAAAGAAAGAAAAAAACAGGAAGGAATACCATTGCTGGGTTTAGATATTGCAACACAGGTGAGCAGGCTTTTCTGGGAGCCACAGCAGCTCTTTGGAATCGCAGGCTTGGCTGAGGTCCAAGATTAGGGGGACAAGGGATGCCCACAGATCCGGCGAGTAGTTTATCACGCAGAGACCTGCGCTGTCCTCCCTCTCCAGGCTCCAGAAAACCCCCAAAGCCCTTGAAGCCTGCAGAGTGAGAGCTGTCGGGGTGGACTGATCACTTCAGTCTCTCCTCCGCCCGCCAGCCCCATGTGGCTCCCGAGTCGTTGGCTTGTAGCATCACACTTCTGCTCCCTCATTAGAGCCAGCTGGCCAGGCAGCAAGGCAGCACCGGTGCTCTCCACCGCCGTGCTTCTTAAACATTATTGTGCACATGAATCATCTGGGGTCTTGGGAAATGCAGGCTCTGATTCAGGAAACTTGGGCGGAGCCCAGGAGTCTGAATTTGCGCAGGCGACGCTGGTTTGCAGGGCACACTGGGGAGACAGGGCTTTCGTACAGCTGGAGCTCATCCTCCTTCCCTCGCTACAGCCACATCCGGTCGGGCAGGTGGGCTCCTCTCCAGGTGCTATCGGGGTCGGGTCTCTCATTTCCTCTGGGGTCACTGCCTGGACATCCTTGCCTTCTTCCCTTCTCAGCCTTCATGGTGTGCTTTTATCCTGATGCCACTTGGCCATTCCCCGGCTTTTCTCTCCCTTGTCACTGCAGTGGTTACCTTACAAACATCATCTGGAAGTTCCTTGTCTTAGAGACCATTCTGTCGTGCCTGGAACAAATACCTGACACACGAGCTTAGGGGAGGAAAGGGTTTTTTAGCGTACAGTTATTGGAGGTTTTAAGACGCTGCCCCCGTTTTATAGGGACTGGAGGAGGGGCTGGGGTGGTACCGTGTTCAGGATGATCTGCTCCATCCCTCCCGGAAACTGCCGCCTTGGTGGGGTGGAAGAGACCTCTGACAGCGCGTGCTGTCAGTTTAACAGTCTGTGCGTCTCTTGGCCACGCCCCTCAAGCCCCACCCTGGTCCTTTCGCCCCACCCCTCCAGCCTCGTGCTTCACAGCCCCATGATTTACATGAGGCTTTGGGGGGACAAGTAGATACAGACCATAACAGTCCTGAATTTCACCCAAGTTGTTTAGAACACAGCATGCAGTGATGCTGTCTGAGGCCGTGTCCCAGGGCACAAGTGTTCACGTGTGTAACATCAGGTCACATTTCCTCTTGTGGCTGGACATTCGCGGTTACCGCAAGGTAGTCACTGACTCCAATGCTTTTTAAATTCATCTCTAAATGATCTATTTAAAATACATTATGCACTTGCTCAGTGAGACCATAGCCCCAGGAATACTGATTAAATCCTGCTAAATGTATTTACCTCCCTGTTTAATGATTGTGTCAGCTGATCTTTATGAACATATCTAATTGTCATTGATTGGAGTTATTTTCAGGTCATGTCCTCTCCCTCAGGACTCAAAGTATTGGCCAACATAAGGTAATTGAGAAGTTTCTGGTGACATTTGAATCTTGCTAAAGTCTCCATTATAAGATCACAGTGCTTTTCTCTATCCAAGCTGAGGGATTTGGGGCAAAGCTCTTAGTATCTCTGATCATGTATGAATTCAGCAGCAAAATAGGAATACTAACGTACATTTAAAAGTTCAGTGGAGGGGCCCGACAGGATGGCTCAGTGGTCTAAAGCGCCTGCTTAGGAAAGCTTAGGCGGCTGCAGGGACCGCGGTTCCATCCTTGGTGCCACATGCTGCGCCAGCCCTGCCCTCAGGGCAGGCTGAGCTGGCCATAAAAATAAATAAATAAACAAACAAAAGTTCTGAAAGAAGAAAAATAAATAAGTAAATAAATAAGTAAATAAATAAAAGTTCAGTGGGATGGTGTCTGTGGAAGCCTGCGGCATGTCCTAGCCCATGACATCCATCCATGCAAGGTCACCTTCCCTTGCCTTCTTCACATGTTAAAGGTCACTTTCTACTGTTTTGGCGAGAAGGACATATTTTTACACGTTCTTTGTTAGTCGCAAAACACGTGTATCTTACTGTGTTAATTCTTTCATTATGTTCTGTAAAGACATCTTGAACGAATTAATGGTCAGATAATCTCTAAGACTTCCTTGACTTTTACCTGATGGATTCTTCTTCTGTTTCAGCTGCTTGGAAGAAATTGGAGAGTTTCCTTAAGATACATTGTAAGGAAGTTCTTCCTTTCTGACCTTATAGGACTATGTTTCACTAATTATTGCTGATATGTATGTACCTTGGTCCATGTCCTGGCTGCTACAGAACCTCTTCAGTGTATGCTTGGTGCTTTGTACTTGGGTCACAGAGGTGGGCCAGAGGCTGGTCTTGATCCTCTTCTTGCCATGAAATTTTTTTCTTATAAAGAACCTTTATAAGAGATGTGCAATAAATATGCATTTGTATTCTCATGTGAGGTCTGGGAGTCATGCACAATATAGGCTGAGCTTCATGCTATATTCATTTTTTCTTTTTTTTTTTTGGGGACCAGGGTTCGAACTCACGACCTTGCACTTGCCCAGCAGGCACTTGTGCCTTGGAGCTATCTCCCCAGCCCCATGCTATATTCATTTCATCCTCATACAATATGTACTTTATATTTTAGATTAGGTACAGTCTAGTTTTAGGGTCAGGCCCACCCAGTGGATTAGAGGAAAGCAGCAGGCCCTTCTAGAGCAAGGCATGGTGTGGCACCCTGTCTAGGGAAGTAGCTCTTGAGCTGTTCTAGGGATACACTTCAGGAAGATGGCATGGAGGACATCTTTGCCATGCCTGGGCACATCCTCTGAGTTGGTCACACACTTCTGGAAGGGGCACAGACTTTCAAACTGAGATCTGAGTTTAAACCTTGTCTTGGGTATGTTGTTTAATCCTTGAATGTTAATACTTTGAATCTTTAAAAAATCGATAATATCAATCATGTAGAGTTTTGTAGGCAATAAATTAGACAATAGCAGTGACACACTAGTATAATGCCTTGGGCGGCTGGGTCAGGCCCGATGTTGATGCCTAGGACAGTGACACACCTAGGAAGAGAGGTATAGGAGAAGAAATGCTCTTCTTAACCCGTGATGGTGCCAGGTATTCTGGGTGCCCAAAGCATGTCTCAAACTTACTCGCCTCACTTTTTTTTTTTTGTTTCAGAACTTTTGTTTGTTTGCTTATTTATTTATTTTTATGGCCGGCTCAGCCTGCTCCGAGGGCAGGGCTGGCACAGCATGTGGTGCTGGGGATCGAACCGCAGTCCCTACAGCCACCTAAGCTTTCCTAAGCAGGTGCTTTAGACCACTGAGCCATCCCACTGAGCCCCTCGCCTCACTTTTGAACCAAAGTTCTGATTCTAGTAGTAGCACCCAGAATTCTGGAAAACACAGAAATCTCAGCAAAGAGGCCAACTGCACAGTTCATTGTGTGATAACTTGAAGTTATGATTCATATGTGGGTAACTTCAGCCTCTTTGGTCCTCCTTATCATCTAGGAATTGTCCAGTTCAAACTCTCTGTGCAAGGGAGGCAGGGAGGAGGAAAAAGAATACTTAACTAATTCACTTGCTGTGGCAATGAATGCATTTCAATCTCTAACGTCTAATGTGGCTTTTATTTATTATTAACTCCTGAAAAAGTTATAATGGCAGATCTAACAAAAGACATCAGTAAATCCTTCCTTCATGAATGGCCTTTCTTAGACAATGCAGAGAGAGTTCCAATCTGTGCTTTTTGTTAATTAGTGGTGACTCCTTACTTCACAGCAGATCCATTGATCTCCATCCACTTTAGAGGCTCAGGGTGTTGCCTGGAGGATGCTCAGGCAATGGATGAATTGGGTCCCAAGCGCGCAGCTGACTTCAGGTCATGGTTCTTGGTGTGGTGTTTACCTGATCTTACTAGATTCAGAGAGCCCTGGTTTCAAGGTGATAGTCATGTTGCCAGAACTAGAATAAAGCCAGCTTCTGTTCCTTGGGTTGCAGCTACTTCGAGCTGGAGAGCAGTGGCCTGAGGGATGAGATTCGTTATCACTACATGTACAGCGGGAAGCCCAGGATGGAGGCGCTCCCCTACCGGATGGCAGATGGACAGTGGCACAAGGTGGCTCTGTCCCTTAGTGCCTCTCACCTCCTGCTCCACGTGGACTGCAATCGGTAAGTCTGTCTCTTGTCTTTGATGGTGCTGCCCTTGGAATCAAGTAATGCGAAGGGGAGGAAAATCAGACCCCTCCAAGACTTGCCAGGAAATGAAACCAAGGAACCTTGGTGGTCATTTAACCTATCAGATGGGCCATTAGGCATGCTGAAATGACCATCCGTAACACAGTAAGAAAACAGTTCATTAAGAAGAAACTGTACCCTGTGATTAGGAACAAATGTGCAAAAGGTTGATTGCAACTCAGGGAATATTAAGTGTCCCTCCGTGTGCTCTCGGTCCCAGCCGAAAATTCTGTGGAGCGGTGAGGACAGTTAACTGTGATATATTGTTGTTGCATTCGTTCCACATGGAAGGAAGAAGCTGGTCTCCCTTACAGTGGCTCTCAGAACCCGGCGCTACCGAAGCAGCTAATTCCATTTTATTTCATCAAGCACAACCTCCCTTAAATATCTTTTCCAAATGGAGTCTTGTTAAAGAGGCTGTTCTCTGGCTTTTTGGAATTGGTGCTTTCCACTTCCTGCAGAGGAGTCAGCCTGCTGGCTCTTTAGAGGGTGGCAGGATGATTTGGGAGGCCTGAGGTTTCCACCAGGGTTTGCATGTTGTGATGAGGAAGGGGTGTTAGCATCTGTTTGGCACTGACAGCTGAAGACGATTGGTGTTCGTTGGGTCATTTGTGGTGGGACATCTGGATAGTGGTGGCCAGGGGAAACATTTGCATCTCCCTAGAACCTCCTTGAGGAAATCCTTAAGGATAGTGACCCAAGTCCGATTAGGGGGAATGTTTTTTATTTTAATTTTTGCATTTCAGGAAGTACCTATGCATTATTGGTTCTCGTTAGTGATGATATCAAAGTCCAAATGACTGCCCACATACAAGACTCTCTTGTGAGCCGATGTAGCAGAATGGGAAAGGGGGACACTGTCCCCTCCAGACCATCAAGAAGGAGGGTGCTTGGGCATCCGTCAGTCATAGATTGTGCATGTGAGGAGGAGATTCTCAGAATGCTTGTCATTCTAGCTCTGCAGTCTCTTAACAGAGCTGGAGGGGCAGGGCATGAGAGTCAGACACAAGGGAAGTCCTGCCATGTGGAAGCAGGTTGTAATCCATTTTGAAATGATCTACATAAGAAGCTTTTTGGAGTTCCAGATCAGTCTAGATTCAACTAGATAAAATGTGTATTCCTCAACAGTTTCCAGAGAAATTTATGGCTCCTTTTTATCCTCAAGATCTGGCCTGGGCAGCATGCATAACACCAGTACTTACCTCCTCCTTTTTGAGCTCACTGGCAATGTTGATTTTCTAGGACTTAAGGAACCTGCTAGGTAGCACCCCTACTCCCAGGACCTCCCACCGCAAGGCTGTCAAGGGGAAGCACACTGCTTGCCTTCCTAAGCCAAGTGCCAGGAGAGGCCTCAGATTACTTGGGTCCAGTAATTCCCAACTGGAAAGGCCTGCTTCCTATTTTGTAGTGATATAGTTTTCTTTCTTACTTCTGTTTCCCAAAAACTTTACTATGTCTTGATGTTCTCTTTGGAAGAGAAAGAATGAGAGACAAGATCTGTCTCTGTTAAGCTGGAGTTTCATGGCCTTGTATATTCTCTGGTTCCCATGCAATATTTTCTTCTTCCATCCTCAGACATTTGGTAGCTGTCTAAACTTAGGCAGGTTAATTTCCTAGTGTCTCAGCTTCTTCATTTGTAAAACAGGAATGCAAGTACAATCACAGAATTTACTAATACTAATTATGCCCTACATAATTATGGTTTAGTCAGCAACAGGCAACAGATGAGACAGCAATCCTGTTAGATATGTCACCTGGTGACAGTGTAGCCTTTATAGTCTTTCTCAGTGAAGTCACCCAATTATGCTTTCTTTTTGGTTGTTATTTGTTTATTAATTTATTATTATAAATATTATTTTACAATAGTTAATACATTGCATAATGTCATCTTCATTGTAGTTGTTCAGAGTACATGATTTCTTGTCTAAACATTATTAATCCAGAACTTCCTTTTCATTGCACAAAGAGAAGGTAGCTGTATATAGAGTCCATTAGTCCATAACAGGAGTAGATTATCAGCTCATCTGGCATTACTGAAAGCTGTTGACTTGAGCCTTTTACAACCCAGCATATTAATATAGCTTTCCTTTTTATACCTTGTGGTTAGACTTTCTCTTAAGCTTCCACAGAGAGCAAAATGGTCTGGCAATGGCCATGATTCACCCAGATGGCTAACACTGACAAAAGTTTTGCAAACCACAGTATATGGCTCCAGGGTAAACCCTGAGGGGACCTGACTCACCTTGTCAGATACAAAAGTTACATATCTTTTGTAACATAGGTCTTTCTTTATCTTGCTCTTAACCGTCCAGCAGAAAAGTCTAACCAGTTATGCTTTTATCAGCAAATATCCCCTTTGTTTTAGCAGGTGGAGATATTTTTATAAACTATTTGGAATGGTGCTTGGCCTTTGATGCTCAATGCACATGATGTTGTTGTTGTTGCTGTTATTCAATCTGTGTATCTGTGATGTCTCCAAACTTTTATCCAGAATGTATCCTTCATGGTTACCATGGCCTCTCTCCTGTAGAATGGGAAGAGGATGAGACATCTGTAGCTTTAGGAGCAGCCTGCCTATAAGATGGGTGAAAGGGGTTCCTCACACCTTTGTTTCTCTTGGTATTTTTTGCTTACGGTATAAAATGTCCTGTGTGTAAAATCTTGGAGTGGGGGTCATATGAAGCTATTGCCAATTAATTACTCAAGGACTGGTGGTCAAAAGACTCTGGAAGATTGAGCCCTAGGAGGGATAAGTTTGGATAAGTTTTGATTTTTGGTCAGAAAAAGTCTAGAGACAGAACTACCAAATCTGACCATAGCTAAGAATTACCTGAGGAACTTATAAAAATATGGATACCCAAGACTGTCTCTGACCAACTGGATCTAACTCAGTGAAAGTGAAACCAGAGAAGCCATCTGTTCATGTATTTTTAAATTTTTTTTTTTTTTTGTCTTTTTGAGACAGGGTCTTGCTATGCAGTTGAGGCTGGCCTTGAGCTCACTTTTGTAGCCCAGGCTGGTCTCAAACTCGTACCAATCCTCCTGCCTCAGCCTCCCGAGTGCTGGGATTACATGCGTGATCCACCACGCCCGGCTGTATTTTTTAATTTTAAAAAATATTTATTTCTTATTTGGCACAGGGTCTCGCTATGCAGCTCAGATTTGTAGTGATCCTCCTGTCTTAGCCTCCCCAGCACTGAGATTACAGGCTTCGACTACCATGCCCGTTTTTTTTTTTTGCCACACAGCTGGCATTGCATGCAGTATTGAAGATTAAATCTGGGTACTTGCGCTTGCCTGGCAGGCACTTAGATGGCTGTGCTATCTTCCCAGCCAATATGTTTATATTTTAATTTTAATTGATGCATAGTATTTGTTCATGTTTATGGGATACAGTATAGTAATATAGTGCATCTGTACAATTTGCACTGATCAAATGAGGACAATTGGTACTGTCATTTCTCTCCAGGATTTATCATTTTTATATGTTAGGAATCTTCAAACTCTGGTAATTATTTTCTAGTATGTGGAGAGTGGATGTGCACTACAGTAACCCGACTCTGCTTTAGAACTCTAGAACTAATTTCTTCTAATCACCTGCATTTTGGTCCCCATACTCTAAATCTTTTCTCTCTCCCATCCCATCCTCACCATTATTCTACTCTTTTCTCTGATGAGTTCGACATTTTTAGTTTCCAAATGAGTGGGAACGTTCAGTATTTCTCTTGCTTTGCCTGGCTTATTTCATTTAACATGATGTTTTCCAGTTCCGCCCCATTGTCTCAAATGATGGGATTTCATTTCTTTATGGCTGAATAATACTCTACTGTGCATCCATTCTCGGGAAGTTCTCCTTCAGCCAGGCAAAACTCGATGCTTGATTACAAAGCCCTTGGTGGAGGTGGAGAGGATGAAGCCGGTGGAGGAGCAGGGTGACAAAACTAAGTACCTGAGGCAGAGCTCTGGCAAGGCAGAAAAAAAGATAAAGGAGAGGGTAAGCGCTAGTGTGCAGAATGAACCTAGCCTCTGTGCAGGTTTCTTCCTCCGCAACACTGGCCAGCCTTACAGTAGCAGCAGCTCCCGTCCCATCTGTCACGATGCTGGGCTGCGACTTTGCGTGTTGGCTACTGTCACAGACAGAGGATTTCACCAAGGCTCATTTTTGCTCCCTTGGCCATGCACGTCGTGCCTCCTGGAGATTCTTATTTCTCGATCCTTCTCACACTTTGAGGTGTGCTCGGGTTTTCTGCAGACTCCTGTCCAGGGTTGCTCTGCTGGTGAGGTGCTGAGCAGAGGTGACAGGGTGTGCGTAGCGTGCGGGCTTTGCTAGCTCCCCAGTGCCGACTCGTTTCATACTCATGCTGCTGTCTTTTTCTTTTTTAAAAAGAAGAAGCCAAAAGCATTGTATCCTATAGCTACAGCCCTGCTGCTCGTGAGTGTCAGCACTTGGATTCGAACCTGTCTCCCTCAAGAGTGCCTCTAACTTCCAGGCTTTCATTTACCTGTGTTGTTTGGAAAGAAGTGTGTTCTACTCAGTGAATCCAATAGCCCTGGTTTGCAAGAAGAGACCTAGATTTCTTGAATATGCCCTACAGACTGAGTGATGGACTAGGTTTAATGTTCCTTAAAATAATCATCTTGGGGCAGTTTTATTAGACCCATTTTATAGATGTGTAAATAACTAGGCTCAGAGAAGTACATACCTCAGTTTTAATCACATAATATAATAAACATCCAAATGGAACTTTTTTTTTTTTTTTTTTTTTTTTTTTGTCTTTTTGAGACAGGGTCTCGCTTTGCAGTTGAGGCTGGCCTTGAGCTCACTTTTGTAGCCCAGGCTGGTCTCGAACTCGCACCAATCCTCCTGCCTCAGCCTCCCGAGTGCTGGGATTACAGGCATGAGCCACCACGCCCAGCCCAAATGGAACTTTGAGCCAAAGTGCCTCCCAGACGTGAGTCTTCTCACCCTTTCATGCCACCTCCATCGGGTGATAATGACATGCACTGCCTAAGGCAAAATCACAAGCATGGCAGGAAATCTCCCTTCCCAGAGGAGAGGTGCTATGGTTGGTTATAAAGATGCCTCACATCTGGAAGGTGAGGTTTCCTAGGCAGTCCTGTGCTCTGCGGAATTGTAGCATGGCAAGATTTTCCACTTTTTTTTTTTTTTTTTTTTATAAGGTTAGTGTTATGGTTTATGTCTGGCTGTCCTCCCAAAGCCTCATGCAGTCATGGGGCGGGGACTTCCATAGATGAGACTTGACTCATGAGTCACTGGGATTATATGTTTTAATACTGATGGGATTATGGTGTGAGTACTTCTGGGATTATGGGTGTAGTCTAAGGCAGATAGGCTGAGGTGAAGAGCCTGCATGTAATATAAAGAGAGACAGACTAGTGTTGTTGGTCTCTGCTCCCCTTGTTGGCCGGTTGTCTCTGTCAGGATTGTTGCTGTTCCATCTCCATGAACTGGATACTCTCTGCCCTGTTCCACGCAGCCTTGGGCCAGCTAAATATGGACTGAAACCTCCAGTAACTGTGAGCTAATAAACCTTTCCTTCCTTCATTTTAGTGTCGGCTATTTGTCTCAGCAATGACCAAAAAGTAACTAAGACATCTGGAAATGAGAAACAGAGTTTTTCAGCCCTAATTACCTGACTTGTCGCAAGCAGAGCGCCTGCTCTTCAGTAGCTCAACACCTTCTGCTTGCTACCGGGACGGCACTGTCTTCTTTGCTTTAGCTGTTTAGCTGGATGTACTTAGATACTTCCAATGTACTGTAGCAGATTACTTCAAGGGAGGAATATAAAAGAAAATCTTCAGTTAGCCAGGCTGGCAATCTCTTTGCCTTGCATTTTTCTTTAGCTGTCTTTTAAATTAATAGTTGCCAACAAAGCTTGGAATAAGACTCGAACTAATCTTCTGTCCACTGTTGTTCTCCATTTTCAATGGCTGGGCAGCCTGTGCCCATACTGAAAGGACAGAAGCCATCAACACCTGGGACTCACAGAAGCAGTCTTGCCTATTCACCACCAAGGGAAATGGATTTTCTTCCCTTTATTTGGTAACTTTTCATTTTGATTCAGCCCATCATTTAATTTATTGGATATGTCTGCCAGGCTGCGTAGGATATTAAGAAATGAAAAAAATCTGAGATACCAGGAAGTTCACTGCTTATTCACTAAACCATTATAAATTTATCTAAACCTTCCCCAGCTCCATAAAGGATCCCTTTCTCTGGGCATCAGAGAAGGTCTGGACTTAGACCAAAGCCCATAGCAGGCTGCTTTGTCAGCTGATAAGAGCAGCCGACCTCTGGAGAGATCTGGAAATGTTCGCTTCCAGCATTCTGTGCTCAAGAGTGGCGCTACAGCGGAGGACTCAGAGGCTAGGAGCTGGACTTCACAGTTTCTCCCATTCCAGTATTACCACCCCCAACCTTTGTCCAGAGCTTTCTGCAATAGGTGCGAATGCCCACTCTAAATCAACCTCCTTATGCCTCTCTACTGGAGAGATTACCTCTTAAGCAAGCTTGTCATATTTAAGCAGAGTTACGGATCCTTATTTTATTTGTTTAGTGTTGTACAAATGTTCATGTCATGCATGCAAACACACACACACACACACACACACAGAGACACAAACGATTTGCCACCCACAACCCAGACCCTAAGTTAGCTCATTAATTGTAGTCTAGACAGTACACATATTCTTATCTTATTTATTTTTTTATTTTTTTAAATTTTATTTATTATTTTTATTCTTGTTTCAGAACCTTTGTTTGTTTATTCACTCATTTTTATGCCCGGCTCAGCCCACCCCGAAGGCAGGGCTGGTGCAGCATGTGGTGCCGGGGATCGAACCGTGGTCCCTGAAGCTGCCCAAGCTTCCCAAGCAGGCACTTTAGACCACTGAGCCATCCTGCCGGGCCCCTCTTATCTTATTTTTAACACTTGTTACTTATTAGCCATACAGGTCATCTAAATTTTGCATTCAGATGATCCTGAAAAAAATGCAGAATGAGAAACAGCAACTATACATTGCAGAACAAGTCAGTCATCTGAGGTTTCTGTCTGATACTCTGTCAGAGTACTTTCAGGACATCAGCATCTGTTTGTTTATACATGCAGATTTCTCAGAATGAAATATGTTGACGTGGCATCTTCCTTCCAGAGAACTCCTAAAGTATTTACCAATGCCATCTTACTAATCCTCATATTCCTTAAGTAGTTAAACCATCTGTATAATGCACAGCATTGGCTTTATGCACATATTGCTGTAGTAGGCAGGTTGCCTTGAAGGCATGACTACGAAAGGTCGTCGTTTCCCAGAGAGCAGGCCCAGGTCTTCAATCTGTTGTCTCCCTGCTTGATATATTACTTCAGAAACAGAAAGGTATGCCACAGCCCATAATCACAATTAATTAAAGGGGAATTAGGAAGCTGGTATATACCTCAGGTCCAACTGACTGAATGGCTGCAGACCCTCTATCTAGGAAGAGATGATAAGCAAGGTGGGAAGACAGGACATGCCCATGTTTAAGTAACAGCACCAGGCAACAGTGCAAGCACTGCCATGGGGCAGTGTGTGCTGGACTGTTGTGTTCCCAGTGGAGATAGTCAGATCAAAAGCCCATAGCAGGCTGATTTGACAGCTGATAAGAGCAGCCCACCTCCGGAGAGATCTGGAAATGTTTGCTTCCAGCATCCTGCACTCAGAGCGGTGCTGGAGCGGAGGCCTCAGCGGCTAGGAGCTGGACACAGAGACAAGAATTAGGAAATCATACTTGTCTAGGGTAAAGCACAGAACTCCAGAACCTGGAACATGGAATGTGGAAGGCAGATCTCCCTCTCCTTCCTTCCTCTTCACTCCCGTTCCTTCTCTTCACTTACCCTCCCTGCCCTCTCTCCCACTCCCTTCTTGCTCTCTCTGCAGGTCCTCCCTCACTGTCAGCTTGATACCACTCATTCATCTGCACTCTCCTCTCTCCAAATTATGCCTGAGACATGAACTATGTCCCAAGCCCATCTCTCAAGTCACACAACTGCAAAGCTGCAAAGCTTCAGACACTGTTTCCATCTGAGATGCTAAGAAATGGAGAGGCAGTTCATATGACTGTAAAGCTGCGTCACCCCCTATTTAAAATGTCTCCATTTTAAAAATGGAGAAATTTGTCTCCATTTTAAACATAGGCATTATAGGCTTACAGAGATCGTTCAGGGGTCTAGACAAACCCAAGGATCTGGGTTCTCTCCATGCTGTGTCGGCCCTGCTCTCATCCTCTGAGCTGGTTACCAGAACCAGGCAGGGTGGCACATGCCTGTAACCCCAGTGCCAGGGAGGCTGAATGCAGGAGGATCACTTGAGTCTGAGCTGAATAGTGAGACCCTGCATAAAATGCATTTTTTAAAATGTGCATTATATATGATGTAGACTTGTGAAAAGCAATCTGTCTTACTTTCATTCATCCACTTGCTAAGGACAATACAATGCTTGTATTTAAATAAGTAATAGTCGCGTTTCTATCTATCAGAGAGTTGTAGAAATGCTGCTACAAGGTCACATCAAATTTTCTGAAAGCTTCAAGCTCCTATATAAGTGTATAGCACCCTTAAGCCCTATCAATATGCATAGCCACACAAAGAAGATTATAAAATATCCTACTGGAAACCAGGGCAATTTAGTTGACTTTTAACCTCTGTGAAAGGAGTGGTGTATGACCCATAGATTTAGGACCTCAGGTGCAATATGGACCCCTGTTCTTCCACACGGACTTTGAAGCCAGCCAGGTTGTTGAGGTTTCTCCGAGTACTGGGCCCTAGCCAGGTTCTGCTGCTTTCCACTTTAGTCTCTGGCCTGTGGTGCCCTATAGTGGTACCTGGCTTCACACCAGGGTGATCATCTAAAAATAGGTACAGGAAGCAAAGTCAGGGGAGAAATATCTTTTTTTTTTTTTTATCCTGGCAGTGCTTTGAAAATGTGGTATAGCTCTATTTCTTCCTTATGCTTGGAAGAGAGGTGTTCAAAACCTTCCCTCTTCCCCTCAACTCTTGAGGCCAAATTATGTCTTCTAGGAGGTGGTGTAAAGTTTTACCAAGTGAGGGAGCTCATTTGTTGTAATTTTCTCGGTCTCTTGAAGTCCACATGGATGAGCAGAATAGCATTTTAATTTCCTTGTAGGCTTTGAAAATCTGGCCTTTTAGTCCTCAAATATTCTGGGCTGAAAATTTGAGCTGGGAGATGTTGTTAAACATGTGTGACTCTGGGAAAAGTGTGTGTGTTCTCTGGGTGTTAGTATCCAGTGAGAGGTAGAACTAGATACTTTGGAAGTCTCCTTTCGATTTTGGCCTTCCAGGCATCTCTGTTTCTGTCTCATCATAGAACCCATTTCAGGACGTGCATCTTTCCATTCAGTACCATGGAGAGCGACACGGGGGGGGTTGCATCTTTCCATTCAGGACCATGGAGAGAAGCCCAGCTAGCCTTTTTCCATTCAGAACCATGGAGAGCAACCCAGGGCAGAGCCTGTCTATTCAGCACCATGGAGAGCAGCCCAGGGAAGTACCTTTCCATTCAGGACCATTGAGAGAAGCCCACGTAGCCTTTTTCCATTCAGCACCATAGAGAACAAAACAGACTAGCATGTTCATGGGGGCCACTTGTGCAGTGCAGGGGGAGTGGAGGTGGGGCAGCTTTACAATCATATGAACTGTATGTTGGTTGATAAGCAGCGTGTCCTCATGAGCGAGACCAAAAGATACTTTCTCTTTAAACAACAACAACAACAACAACAAAAGACACTTTCCTTTTGATGCTCTCTTTCTTTGATATCACTTGCCTCTTTCCTTAGAGTAAAGGCTGATTATGCATTTTTTGGGGGTGCTAGCTTCTTGTTTTCTCCACCTTGTGCCCTTTCTTTCTTTCCATATATTTTGTGTCAGACATATGGCAGTGAACAGCTCATGAGGCAAGCTAAAGCTTGCTCTGGTCATGGAGGCCTTGGTAGCTTGGTGACCTACAAGATAGAGCAGGGTAACATAGCAAGCAGATGATGGATAGTTGCGATGTTGAATAACATAACACGTTCTTTGAATACTGAAGGGAAAAAGCCCTTTGATGATGCGTAGTCACAGAGACTTGAGTTATATTGAAAGTGAATGTGAAGATGTAAGTGGCTTATGTGATACTTTAAAAACTGTAGGTTCTTTGGAGAAATCAAGAGCGGTTGTTTAATTGATAATGCAGTCTTGCATTAGTTCTGTAGTGTCGGCTGCCTCATGATGAGAGGGCCCCCTACCCTTCTACCTTGGCTGAGTACCCTGGGGTTTAGCTACTTCAACCTCATTAAGTGGATTCTATGTTTAACTTTACCCTGTGTTATATTTCTAATTTCATCTTTTCAAGAACTTTTATCTTTTTCTCTTGTTCCCTGGTGGGTTTCAATATGCCTTTAGTTAACTGTGGCCTCAGTGGAAGAGAGAGGGAGGGGGCGGAAGGATTAATTGAAGTGGATGATAGCAGCAGCTTCATTTCCTGCCCATCCACCTGCATTTCTGGGTTTTCAAAGTGGCTGTGGGAAGGATTTTTGAAAAAATACTACAGTAGAATCTTCCCGTTACCTGATGGTTTGTCGGCAAGCATCACCTGCCGATTGGCAAGAAGGTGTTTTAGTAGATACATGAGGCCCAAGATGTGTTAGAACAGAGAGAAAAATAAAACTGTGTTTGTAATTCCTAGCAATTTCATCTGTAGGGCGTCAGCCACACCTTGTGTTGTCATTGTGTTGTATAGATATGGGTCTATGGAGTGTGAAGGGAGAGGAAAGTACCTGATTGAGAAATAAATGTTTTCTTCAAGGAAAAAATTGATACTTAAATCTTTATTGCTGTAACATTACCCTGTGCTTTTGATGGATATACTTGGTTATTTCTCCATAAGGAAAGAAAAGAGAGGAAATGGAAATTCAAGCCAGAGCAAGACATGAAATGGAGCCCTCTCTGAAAATATATACATTGGTAAATTCGTTGTCACCGTTCCTCTTATGTTTCCCTGGTTGCAAAGGAGCGTAGGAGAATAAAAAAATGTGTGAAACATGAGAACATTTTGAATTATTTTGTTTTCCAACTGCTGCATTTGTTTTCTAGCTAGACAGTGGGAGCTGATGTTGTCTTTGGAAAGAACTGATTTCCTACACCACTGTAAAAATTAGCCTAATTCCCAGAAGCTTTAATTAAATCAATGTTATAAGTAATAGCAGTTAGAACTGTTGGATGCCAGGACAGAGTGTGTTCTCAAAGGATTCTCTAGGGTGTGTTGGGGATGGAGCATGAGAACGAGGAGGCCTGGGAAGCAGAAAGTTCTGGAAGCTCTTTCTGCTGCCCTCACCTGACCTGCAGTTGACTTCTGTCCTCCGGCTCACCTTTGTAAACTTCTGCGAGTACGTTTCCTCACAGACATTCCAAAGCAACTGAACCAGCTAGTTCATGAGCCTGGGTCCTTACCTGGAGGTTTTGGCATTTAGAGCAGAAATAATTTCCTTTCCCTTTGAAGGCCCGCATGGTGCAGTCCCTTAACATCTTCAGGAATGTCCTGTCCAATCCTTACTCCTTGAAGCCTATTAGCCTGAGGCTACTGCTCTTCTGACAGCAAGTTTCACACATGTGACTTTGTAGGCTTCGTGGTCGGGCCAGCAGCTGGTTCTCAGGGACAGTCAGAATGCTTGTGTTTCCCAACATGAAATTTTATTTCCATGGGAGGTAAACAGCCCCAGGCTGAGATGAATTCTGGTGTAGTCTCTGCAAAGCACTTAGTCACTTGGTCACTCCTGTGCTTTCCTGATGCCTGCTATCTGGGGCTGCCTTTGCTTGAAGGAAAAGGAAGGAAAGGACTGAGGAAATGCCACTTCAAGTTGCTTGGATTATTTGGTGTTTTATTCTCAGAGGCCTGATGCCATGCTGGGAGAGACTCAGACTTTTTTTTTTTTTTGCGCAAATCTTTACTACGTCGGGTTAGGGTTTTATATTTCTTTAGAAATGGTTCTTATATTCGCTTGATCTTCATTATAGCCCTGTGGGCTGGATGTTCATGCATCCTTAGGGACTTCTGCAATGCCAAGAAGAGAGTTGTCCTTTTCTGGGTGCACAGTAAGTCTTGCTAGAGCCAGAGTCCAGGCATCTTTTATTCCTCCTTTTCCTTCTCCTCCTCCTGCCTTCACTTCCTTTTCCTCCTCTTCTTCTTCTTCCTCTTCTTCTTCTTGTTCTTCCTCTTCCTCTCCTCCTTCTCCTTCTTTTCCCAGAGTGCTTGTTGTCTGTCATTTCTCTCCCCACTGCTCCACCTGCATCCACTCCAAAAAGTCCAGTAAGTTTCTCTAGCTCAGTAATGGTGAACATTCTAGAGATGCGTGTCAAATTGCCACTGAAAACCCACTTATTTATTGCAAAGTACCAACACTACAATTAAACCCAAATACTGAGATTTTAGTTGCATAAAATGAACGCATCTGTTAACCTCTTTTATCTTAGAAACAGGTAATGTGTAGGCACTGCTGCTCTTGACTGCTATTTATTACTTGGTTTTTCTCCTATTCCAGTTCTCCTTTCCCTTCTTTGTCCTCCTCCTCCTCCTTTTCCTCTTCCTTTAGAGTGAGTCTACACTTTCAGCTCCTCATGGCAGAAGTTCAAGGTGTCCCAGTTACTGGGAGCAAATACAAAACGAGACAATTTTCATGTATTAGTTTTTGAGTCTTGGGGTGCAGGCTACTGCACATGACCACCTTCTTGCTAGGCTGAGATCTACCCTATGATAAAGCCAACTTTTGCTGATCAGTTGGTCTTGAGAAGCATTTTGTTGTGCGGTTTTTCGATTTAATGACAGCCTTTTTCCTGGGTCTTGGAGTGTTGAGAGGCTTGTAGCCTCAGTACCACAGAGACAGGGCCCTTTGTCCTTGTATGATTTGTGTTCCTTGCTTGTGCCTGGGTGGCCATGTATACTGGCTGGGGACCTAATCTTATGTCATGGTTGACTGCAAATGAGCCGTTTGGCCATTTCTACAAATGTGGAATTGTTATGTTGGCTTCATCTCTACCGTTACCTACGTGGCTTTACCCTGTTCCAGTAGAAACTTTGATATTCACCGCTTCAGGGTAATAAACTCTCCATATTTTTAAGGTGACTTTGTAGTCCTAGAGTCTTATTACAATATGGGTGGCAGGGAAATAAAAGGCTGGGCAGTGGAAGGCCCCCATTCAAGAAGACATTTGTGCTTATTGCTTCTTCTGTTGGTACCTAATTAGATACATCCTGGGGCCTGCAGGAGCTAATGTGGGGGCACAAGAGCTAGGTGAGCACACTGCATTCTGGGCAGTTTTTGTGGGTGCAGTTTTGCATGATCATTAAGGTGATGTATAGCACTTCATACTGCACCCCTGCCCCGTGTCGTCCTTTCTTGCTCTATCAAACAACTGCACCCAGTTACTGGCCTCCTGTATATTTTAGGCTAACTGTACCACTCATTGCACAGCTTATACATCGTCGGTAGAAGCTAGCTTATATTTCCTTCTTCAGTTAGATCTTGTCCTGATTTTTCTCTCTCCTGACTGATTTTTCTTTTAGCTCTTTAAATGTATCATGCTCCCCTGAGCTGCCAGACCTATGCAATGCTGTGCCTAGAATGCCAAGTTCATTCGCACTCATTTTCACATCTTGTATATTATATTTCCACTATCAGCTTGTAGCCATTTTCCACAGAGTGGGTCCTGACTGCTTGTATGATGCATCACGTTCCCTCAGGCTGTGCACCCAGAGTGTCCCTGCTGTGACATCAAGTGCCACAGACCTGCCATTCATCAGCTGTCTGCAGTACCTGCAAATATTGGAGTGGGTGAATAAGAAAGAGCCACTCTAGAGTCCACATCCTACTTTCTGGCCTCTCCTCCCAGCCTTATAGGTGGCTGCATTCATTAAATATTTTCCATTGCTTCACGCTCCTTACCCTGTCTAGCCTGCTCATTGATACGGCGCTGTCGTGAAGATCAAATGTGACTGTGTTGTCAATCACAGATTGTATTGGAAATAGCACAAAGTAGGGTCAAATGAAGTCATCCTAGCATCTTTCTTTCTTTCTTTCTTTCTTTCTGGGATCCAACTCCAGACCTTGTGCTTGCCAGGCAGGCAGTTATGCTGCTGAGCTACCTCCCGGCCCAGTCACAGCATTTCTGCTTTGAACTTCTGGGGACTGTTCTGTTCTTTTTTTTTTTTTTTTTTA
>PVJA010018833.1:0-39297 GCA_004027025.1 Myocastor coypus
TAAAACAATTTTTTTTAACAAAACAAAAAAGGGATATAAATGAAGGACCATTTTGTAGTTATATACAAAATAGGATAGGTATACAGCTACTTTCTCTTAGTTCAGTAAGAAAAATTTGTACCAAGTGTTTAGACAAGATATCATATTTGCATCTTACACTCTGAATAACTACTACAAAGACAACAATATGCAATGTATTAATTATTGTAACTATCCTACTAGCCTGTTTTGAAACTGTCTCATTGCTTTTTCTTTCTCATTAAAATTATTATTGTTATTATTTGGCAGGACCAGGGGTTTGAACTCATGACCTTGCACTTGCCAGGCAGGCACTTGTGCCACAGAGCTATATCCCTGGCTCTCTCATTAAAACTATTAAAAGAAATTAAAAAAAAAAAAGGTAAAGAAAAACAAAACCTTAAGGTTTCTTAAAAGCAAGCAGATATGCAATCATATGTCCAATCTTACATGATTACATCTGATAATCTCAGCAATAGATTTGATGATTAAAAATAGATAATACATCAAACCACTGTTTATCAGCTATTCTTGGCTTGGAAATCTGCAACATATGTATTGCATGTTACCCTGTTTTTGTCTTTGTATCTGATATTTCTTCTTGCTTTTGTTTATACTTTTCAAAGTTAAATTGAATTAAATTTAAAATAGATATCCCTTGTTCTTGGGTAGGAAGGAAGAAATAAAGTAGTGAAAATGACCACTTCCAAAATTGTTTCATAGATATAATGGAATCCCAATCAAAATTCCAATAGTTATCTAACAAAATTAGAGAAAAAAATCCTAAAATTCATTTGGAGCCAGAAGAGACCTATAATAGCAAAAGCACTTCTGAGCAAAAAAGGTGAGGGGGTGCATCATAACTCAAGTTACTAAATTACAAAGCTAGTGATAAAAATATCATCATGGTACTGACAAAAAATCAGACCTAAGTATCAGTGGAAGGGATTAGAAGATGTAGAAATAAGCTAGACTCTAGCCTTACCTTTGACAAAGGAGCCAAACACCCTCACAGGAAGAAAGAGACTATTTTATAAATGGTGCTAGAAAAACTGGCTTTTCATGTTGAATATTCTTTTCTTTCTTTCTTTCTTTCTTTCTTTCTTTCTTTCTTTCTTTCTTTCTTTCTTTCTTTTGGCAAGCACTTATTCCAATGAGCTATCTAGTGGCCCCCCCAAATTTTTTACTTTTTATTTTTTATTTTTTTTGGTTGCACCAGGGATTTGAAGATATTCCATACCTTTCACCATATACTAACCGAAAATTGAATATATCTTTGGATCAACTATCTAAACATTAAAGTAAAAACACCGTACCTTCTGGAAGATAGTATAGGTGAAATTCTTAAATTAGTGTAGGTAAAGACTATCTGAATAGGGCTAGCAAAATAGCTCAATGGATTAAAGTGCCTGCAGGCAGGCAATTCTGTTTTATCCCAGAAAGAATGGCTAACAATATGAAATCAGTAACAAATGCTGGTGGGACCGTGGGAAAAAGAAATTCTTCTTCCTTGTTGGTGCGAGTATAGACTGGTGCACTACTGGTGGAAATCCATGTGGAGAGTCCTCAAAAGCTAGTACTAGCTACAGATTTCATTTAACCCAGCTGTTTCCTTTCTTGGCATCTTCCCAAGAGGATTAAAAGCATCATATCACAGTGATATATGCACACCCATGTTTACAGTGGCAGTTTCTTTTTTTGTTTTTCTTTTCTCTTTCCTTTCTTTTTGCCAGTTTGTCCCTTTTTACTTGCATTTTAAAAAGGCAGATACAGGACAATGAAATGTATAACTGACACAGACCCTGACTGTTGAAGATGAAGATGCCACTCACCTGTATAAAAATATGGAACACTTCATGAATTTCTGTGTCAGTTTCTAATAGCTGAATCCTGGAAACAGTCCAAACACCCATCAATTGAATGGATAAAAAGATGTAGCTTTTTAAATGTAATGGAGTACTACTCTGCCATAAAGAAGGGTTAAGTGGAGACATTTCCAGCTACATGGATACATCTTCAGGGGATACTCTTAAGAGAAATAAATTGGACACATATGTATAAGTATTGCATTATTTCCTAGGTGGTAGAAACTGAAAGTATCAATAAGCACTAAGATATATAATAAATACTGTGAAATAGGAAGAAAATGTTCATGTGCTAAGGGAAATGGGGGTGATGAGAAAAGAAAAAATTGGAAACAAAGTTTTTGTGAATAAGGAGGGGATGTAGGGGCTACAGACAATATGGGAATGGGGAAAAAAAGAATCAAGTTATACCATGGATAGTCATACAAAATTCCCTTTGATGAATGTGATCATTATATATACCTAAAATGTACTATTAAACTTAAAAATTTTAAAAGGAAGCTTAATAATTCTATCATATTAGAGTTCCATGCTTATAATCTCACTTAACTTTAATTACATGCTAAAACTCTATATCCAAACAGAGTAAGGTTAAGAGTTAGTACTTCAACATAGAGATTTAGGAGTCTAGTCCCTAGCAAATTCTAAAACTCTTGAAAATTTATGGGTTTCCACTAATGCACACACAAATACATATACACCCTGCAACCAGTGTAGTCAGCAGGGACCTGACGTGGGGGTGGGAGGCAACAGGAGATTAAGAAAACTCTACAGACAGATAATAAAAGGTCAGCTGCAACCAGATGGGACCTCTCTGATGGAGAGGCAGCAACAACCCAGCAGTCTGTGCTTATATATAACACAGTAAAAAGGGGGAAGTGTGTGATGGGGCCAAAAATTCAAGGTCTCAGTGTTTTGCCAAGAATACTGAAAATGAAACATTCTTAGAGCTATCTATGCTGCAGTTAAGCACAAAACACTAAGGCCAGATACTTGCTGGAATGGCTTTGCTCTAATCCCAACAACTTCTTAACATGGCTCACTTTGGGTGCTCCGTATTCTCGGGGCTGGTCTTGCTGTAGCCCTGAACGTGTGATTAATCTCCAGCTTGGCCACTGTTCCCCAAGGGGACTTATAACATTTAGTGTAAAAATACTGCTAATTTTGAGGAGTATATCTGTCAAGTCACTTAAAGAACAATTACATCAGCAGATTTTAAAATTTAACCAGGATAAAATAATAACCAGGATATCCACTCAGTTGCAGATTACTAGGCTCCAGCAGAGACTTACAGTTCCATCTAAGGCAGCGGTTGTCAACCTGTGGGTTGTGACCCCGTTGGGGGTCGAACGACCAAAACACACGGGTTGCCTAAAGCCATTGGAAAATACATATTTAAACCCATGCTATGCCATGGTGAAATATTTTTTATTGGAATTAGTAATTTGAAGTAGCCACCAAAATTATTTTTTGGTTTGGGGTCATGACAACATGAGGAACTGTATTACGGGGTCACAGCATTAGAAAGGTTGAGGACCACTGAAGAAATGAGCCCAGGAACTTTTATTTATTATACCTCCAGGGACTTACACTGAGGTGGCATAAAGATGATCTTTTCCAAAACAACTACATGAAAGCTAGAAAGAAATTATCATGAGTAATTCTAGACTTCCCAAAGTCAGAAATTACTTCGTCCTCTGTGGTAGTTTATAGGCACCATTCAGTTGGGAACTAGTCACATAGTGCTTTGTGATATAGTTTCTGTTTTTGTCATGAAGTATTTAAATCTTGATGTTTAAAGATTAAGCACTTTTTCAAGTACTTAAATTTTCTTGTCACCCTGAAGGGTTTACACAGTTCTTGAAGCAGAGATGCCTTGGTACTACATAACAGTCCCAGAAGACTCAAGGATCTGACAGAGTAGTTGAAAAATCTGTGGATTTGTTCTGATTTACAACTTATAATTCTTTTAACTTTAAAAATTATCAAAATAAAACACCTCATTCTCCAAAGGATTTTTAGCAATAGAGTCAGCTGTACTTGATATGAGCTGATAAATATGACACAAGGAAAACAGGCATTTGGGAGTCAGGTTAGACCTCACACAAGTCTGGCCTTGAAAGGCTGCAGTCTTAGTGCCCCTAGCATGTCCACCCAATGATGGGGAAGTTCACAAGCTCTTCACTCAAGCACTCCTCACATAGAACTTCAGGACAGGTTTTAGAGAGTTATTTCCAGGAGGAGACACTTCAAAATGCTGACACCCAATGAGAACATGTGTTCAGGCTCTGCTTTAAGCCTGTCCCATATACCTCTCTCATGTCACCACCCACCAGTGACTACCTTTTCTTTTGTCTTCTTAAACTATTTTTTCCTTCTAAGTTAATGTCTGCTCTGTTATCTGTATTCCCTAACCTTCCAACTTGAAGCTCACCAGCCTCCAATTCTTCTAGTTGCTCTGTTCTTTGTACTAGTTTATCTTGTGTCAACAAACGAATTATAAGTATCCAATTTTCAAAGTACAGCTTTACTGCTTATGATGTTATATGGTAACACTGGCAGCAGAATCTACCACAGGTGCTGAACAAACAATGCACAGCAAGCACGGAGTAACTGCATAAAGTACAAGAGTAGGTGAATGAAGCCGAGGGGGGAACAATCGCACTGCACTGACTTAGAATGACTCTAGGCATGCACATGTCATGGTAGCTTTAGAGACATCATGAAGGACTTGGTCAGGTTACTGAGTTACAGAGTGATGGTCCAAGGCAGTGGAAAAGTACAAATGAACTAATGAAAATGAATCTAATCTAACCAAACTAATGTTGCTTCAAGGTCAGGAAGTTTAGAAGGCACGAAAGGTATAAACATTAAATAATTTTCTCCCTCCAGGCCCACAGGATTAGGTAGAAGGTAGACTTCAGAACACAATGATCAGTGTTCTGACCAGGATACTACTAGGCCATGACTGGTTATGGGCAACGAGGACAGTGCTATTCATTCTGTGACAAGGGAGATTTCACTGGGATGTGCTGGGTAGGACTAAGTGGTGCAAAGTCTAGGATCCTGGAGAGAGGTATGTAAGAGTGTTTTCACCTGGGCAATGATATTCATTGATATTTGGTTCAGTACTAAAACATCCCCCAACATTTTTATTCAGACATGGGGATTTTGGAAGGTGACTGGACAATTGGGAGGTGCTACACTATGAATTCATATTAATCTCAGTGAGTTCAAGGGTGAATGTGCAGACTTTGGACCTGATCGGAGGTGGTACAATAAGAAGTGGAAGTGTGACCTGGAAGGGTATGTTTTCTTGTCCTGAACTCTTCCTTTCTCCCTCTGCTTCCCGACTACCATAAGGTGAACAGCTTTCCTCTGCTATGCTCTTTTACTGTGCCACTTCTGCCTTGGAGCCAGCAATTATGAACTGAAACCCCCAAACCATCAGCCAAATTAAACTTTTTTTTTTTTTTTCTTCAAGTTTTGGGTACTTTGTCCCATCAACAGGAAAGCTGACTAATACAACTGAGCAGTGATGATTAATACAGGAGGGAATTTTAGAGAGATAGTGATTCATTGCATCAAAACTTTTGGATTTTTTTTTTTTGGGGGGGGGCTGGCTCAGGCTGCCTTAAGGGCAAGTCTGATGCAGCATGTGGAGCTAGGAATCAAACCTTAGTCCCCTGGGCCTGACTGGGCTTGCCCAAGCAGGCACTTTAAACAACTGAGCTAATCGGCAAGCCCCTTATGAGTTAACCCAGAGGCCCCCAAAGCCTTTTGGATGAACAAGAAATTTTCACTGGCAAGTTAGCTATGGTGCAACTAATAGTGCATTAGCAGGGGTCAGAAGCAGGCTGAGGTTGAGGAGTAGGCTACAGATTTGAAAATTTTAATTTATGATCTACTCTGTGAGGGAAGGAACATATTTTCCTATCTTTAAATTATCTCTTTAACTGTACTGTGTTATAGTACTAAATGTATGTTTGATCAGTAACTGTGATAGGACTTTCCTGGTGCTAGAAAGACTGTGCCAGCTTCCATTTGACTATCACAACCTCATGTACCTAATGCCTATGAAAGACTCTTTTTTTTTTTTTTTTTTTTAAAGCCTATTATGCTGTGAGTTAAAGACCAGCCTGGATTGCATAGTAAGACCCTATATCAAGAAAAAAAAAATCTTCATAGCAAATAATTTTTAAGAATTTTAGATATTATGATGTTGGTTTAGCTTCATGTGTTCAGAGTGCTAAGAGAGACAGAATTAATTCATGTCTAGTATAAAGGGTGATTCTCTGCCTACAGAAAAAACTATAAGAACGCAATTTCCTATACCTAAATTCTTTCATGAAACATCTTGACCAAAATACGTTTGTTTGAAAAAAAATTTTTAAAAGACTGTTAGAAGGGTATTTAAAGAAGTCTTCATTTAAATGGGATTGAAATGTAGTAGTTTCGGGATATCCCATGCTAGCCAGCACATTTTCACACTTCATAAACAGGACTGTCTTTATGAGAGTGATAAGGTCTGACATTCTACAAATATACAAAAATATGGTCTTAGTCCGAGAGACCTACCTGACTTGCTATCTGTTCGTGGGTCCATGATGACGAACTCTGGACGTAGCTTGCTGACACGCCTCCCCTTAAGGATAGGTACAAGCCCGCCTAGGTACTCCAGGTAGAGTGTGTAGCATGGGCCACCCACCTCTGGGTCATCCTCTGTGCGCTTCATAGTGCAATGCAGTCGTTCATTGCCAGCTGAAGGGTAGCTGACGAAGTCTCGCATGTTGTTGGGGTCTGGAATTGGGGGCTAAATAGGACATGGGCAGGAAAAGAAAGATGGAATTCCAGAGACATACAGAGACAAACAGAGAAGGTAATGGGCAAGTCAGTTAAGAAGTCATTGTCACTCCAACAGAACACAGGCTAGTACCTCAACAGAGGTTAACTACATTGTGTAGTTTACCATGTCAACCATCCACAGTGGTTCATAGCTGTGGGTGCACATCATCTGCTTTTTCTAATATAATGTAATAAGAGGGCTGACAACTGCTGGTGTGCAATTATTATTAGGGCAACTTAGAAAACAAGCACAAGGGATTTCAAAAGTTTGATATAAAAATGAGAGTACTAACACAAATTAATCTGTTACTTAGAAGTGAAGGAAAACTCATGATCAGCAACTGACAGGTCTACTCTACATGCTGCCACAGTTTCTGGAGATACAATCTATCTCCCTTTAACACTTTTAACAGAGAGAAGTAAGGTGGCCCTAGAATTGGACTGAATCCAATCTTGACTATTCCTTTATCTATGGGGTAACTTACTTCACTTTTACAAATGTATTTCCTGCTTTCTCAAATGAGAAAACTGTTAGCATCTACCTGAAGTCAAGTCTGAATCAAATAGCTTTCATCAAGTACTTCCCCTTCCCCAAGGGTTGGGGAAGATAGCTCTGCAGCATAAGTGCCTGCCTGGCAAACACAAGGGTCCTGACTTTGATCACCGATACCAAAACAAACAAACAAATACAAAGTACTTGTGTAATGTTTAGTGTACAGGAAGTGCTAAATAAATGTTCATTCTTTTGATCATCAGGATGACACAGGAGTCAAGCTGAGAGAACTATGGAGGCCATAAGAATGATAAAGCCCATCACATTAAATGGGCTTTACATAGGCACCAACAGGGATGCTCATAGTAGAATGTAGGCATGGATTTTTCATACAGGCAGCCATTTCCAGGCATTCTAGTAGAAAAGCTAATGAGTGCTATACTTATGCTCTGGTATCCTCCCACATCAACCCTGTCTGCCCTCCTCTTGGCTTGGTGAGTAGTAGGTGGCAGACAGAAAAGGAAGAAGGATCAGAGAAGGTAGAAGACTTTACCTTAATGGTGGGGATGAAAGCAGTGGAGAGGTAAGAACAGAGGCGGGGGGGCAAGGTCAGCTTGCTGACATCTTTATCTTCTCTCAGAGTGCTGGCTATGGCCTGCTGGCACAGCAACTGCAGGCTGGACACACGATGCTCCACACGAACTACATATAGGGCCGGTCCTGAGGCCATGAGCAGCCGTGAGTCTCGGTGACCCCAGCAGATGGAGATGATGGGGCGCTGCCAGGTAGTGAAGGGAGACAGTGTTTAAACTTTTGCTCTCTGGTGAGCAAAGGATGGTAACACACAGGTCTCAGCAAAATAAAGCAGGCTGACAGTTTTGAGAATATTGGTTAAAGAAACAGTAGAGAATGTTAAATAGTATATTATGAAAATTGAATATTTTTACTGAAAAGTAGTTAGATCTGAGGTCTGAGCACAGAGATCTGGCATAGCTGTCTACTACATGTATTATTTAATTTAGTGTCACAAATCTTAACTTATATCTGTATAATGGTGTTTCTACTAATAGGGTCTATCACTGGGGCATGGTCACCCATGTTTTCTACTAAAGTGCTGGTCATCTAGATCTACAAATTACCCAGTGATGGTTCCCATAGCTTGGTGAGTGGTGAACAGATGGACCAGATGGCTTTTCTCTTCTGTCTCTGGACATGGGGTCTCTAGCTCTGTGTCTTGGGGACTATTCCATGGCCAGAAGTCTCCCACTTTTCTCAGGAGTCAAATGGGACATGAGGAATAAAGGAGATGATGGTGCCACTGTGTTTCTGGAAACCATCACAGGTTACAACTTCAATATTAAGTCATGATGTTCTGTCATCCTCCAACTGACAGGGCATGAAAGATAAGGAGAATGCTTTCAGAAAAGGAGAGAGATGGAGTAATGGAGATCCTGTGGTGGCTCATGAGGAGTTTCTGGCTATCATTTCCATTGAAAAAGCAGGCTGAAATCCAAATATGCATGTTAGAAACTTCTTGTACTGAAACCACCAAAACTCAGAGGTGCCATTTAAGTAGAGTCAGCCAAATAAGGAAGAGGTAGAGATTTTCAATGGAGTAGCAGTGAGAGATTCATTGATTCCAACCAAGACAGATGGAACACTAATTTAATGCAGTCTTAAAGGGTTTCAGAGATCAGAAGTAGGAATGCTAGGTCTATTATATGAATGACAGGAACAGAATTTTCACAACACTTTAGTGACAAACATCAAGATAAAAGGAGCTATGAAGATATTTCCCTTAAAACAGTCTCCAGGGTCACTCAATTCTGGTTTCAACTTAAAAGCACAAATGCAAAAGTGGATATAATCCATCTTGCATTTCTATCCATGAATCTTGGCAGCTGGAGAGCAAGATGATGGCCCAAGCCTCAGGCCCCTCTCTAACAAGGAGGACCCTGTGACTATTGGCCGTGAAGCCTAGAACACTATCAAATATGGAGGCTTTTGGAGAACATCCACACTGGACCTCTCATTAGATGATCCCATACATTTATTCAATACAAAGAGGTATAATCACTGCTGAGGACAGGGAAGACCAACATGTTAAAGATATACAAAATTTTTTTTCTAGCATTATTAAGCTCTATTAGCACCAAAATCATACTTATTTTTTTTCTAGTGGTACTTGCGATGGAACTCAGGACATCCTGCATGCTATGCATGTACTCTGCCACTGAACTACATCTGTAGGCCTCATGCTTAATCTTAAAAGATATATTGCTGCCCTTTTATCCCTGAGCCCTTTAAGACAGTATTTTTAATTAGAGCTCAAGTTATGAAAACAGTTATCACTTAGCACAATCTGACTTGTTCAAGCTGGCTAGAAAACTGTGTGTGTTTCCAATTTTCCATTTTTCTTTCATTGATGAATCAGTCTAACATGTCAAAGGTCAAACGCCGGCAGTATTAGATTTATCTTTGTGTTCTCCTAGTTCTGCTTTTCATAGTAACCACCTGTTTAACAGCTGATTACATGTTTTATATAAAGTCATGTCATCATAGCACATTAAATGTGCTCATACACTATCTCACTCAGTTCCCTCAACTCTATCATATAGGTAACTCTATTATTATTTTCACTTGAAGCATAAGGAAACACGTTAAGAGAGTATCAGAAAATTGTCATAGCAAGTTGGGAAAGCTATGATTCCCACCCTTCTCCAAATTCATAGGTGATATGTATCTTATTGGAAGGTGCCTGCCCTCTCTGAAATGTTAGTGTCCTGAAATAATAGCCTGAATGACATATACTGCCTCACTCAAAATTTTAACTCTCAGGCCAGGGAGATAGCAGCCTAAGTGCCTGCCTGGCAAGCACAAGGCCCCAAGTTTGACCCCAGTACAAAAAAACAAAACAAAACAAAACAAAAATTAACTGTCAATCACAAATACAGTCATGAACTCACATTCTTCCCCTTGTCCACTTGGTCAAGGCTACTTTACTCAGAAACAAACCAAATGTGTCTCCAGAAAGGTAAATGGACAAGAGGAAAAATAAGCTTCAAGGCAAATAGATGACCTGACTGATTAAGTGTGGCAAAAAAGAACCTGTAAGCAAAGACAAATTATCAGGCAGATTGCTAGGTAGCAAGAAAGAGTAGTAGAGTGGCATGTCTGAATAGTGAAGGAAGACAGTACTGCTCCAAACTGGACATTGCATGAACATGGAAAGCAGACTCTTAGCCAAGAAGGAAAGGACTTGGAAGAATAAAGAACTGAAAACCAGAACCCAGGAGAAAAAGGCAGAAATTATTTTTCCTGGAGAAGTGATTTTTACTCAAAGGAATCTATCTAGAGCAAAGTTAAGAGGAAATCCTTTCTTCTAAGAACACAGTATTAACAGGAATTTACATTAAATTAACTAGATGGTTAGGCTCACTTACTTGTTTGAGTCATTGATAGTTTATTCCAGTGAGAACAGGATATAACTTATTTTAGTTTTTATAGCACATTTCATATGAGAACATAAAGCAAAGTAAACGCTGGTACTTTTGTCATGGAATTTTTTTTAGTATGTATGTTGTTGAAGTGAGAATTTATAATGATAATTTTCAAGGCTGAATTAGAATGTAAAAGTATTTATGGATAATGAGTAAGCTGCTCTCAATAATGCCTCCATACAGATTTTGAAGCTGAGCTACAGGAGTGGATCTTGGCTTGTTCTTCCTCACTTGCCCTAGCCATCAATATGGACTGCCTCAGGCTATGATTACGCCTTACCTCTTTGCTCTGGATCTTCACCTCCTGTAACTAACCACCAGTATAAGTCCTGTGTCAACCCAATCATTCACTCAACTGATGTCACTAACAAATCATTCAAAAACCATGGTAAATATATACACTGGGGAAGTTATATTCTTTTAAATTTTTTATGTTTTAAAGAGTACAAAAGAGTACAAAAACAAAATACTATAGAGAATTTCACTAAACAAAAAATGTGAATTGGACAGAATTTGTTGAATTGTTTAGTGTTGACTTTAAATTAGTTGTTCAGATTACCAGATGCATGCACACAAAATTGGAAGGAAAAAGAAAAAAAAAGTTGTAAGAAATTAAGAAGAGAGAAAATGGGAAAAATTGGAGAGAGAAAAAAAAGCAATAACCATTTCTTTCCATAGACCAGCAGAAATTCATAGTACAATCATACATGTACTTCTTTCCCCTACTCCCTCTCTTGTCCTTCTCTTTGCCATAGTAACCCTTTTCCCAGTATCTACTGTATCCTTCAAATTTTATTTACTTTTAGATTGTTACCCTAGTGAGACAATACTGATGATTTATTTCACTTAAGAGTATGATTACTAGTTACATGCACTTACTGATAAAAGCTTCAAATCTATCCTTTTTTTGTAGCTATTACTCCATTATGTACAAATGCCACATCTTCTTTATCCATTCCTAATGATTGGCATTTGGGTTGCTTCTGAGATTTAACTATGACAAACTGCACTGCTATAAACACCAATACACATAAATTGCTGTAGCATGAAATTTTCAATTTTTCTGGAAAAACATCTAGGAGGGGAATAGTTGGGTTGAACGGGATTTTGAATCCTAGCTTTCTAAGGAATCACCACACTGATTCACACAGCAGTTGAACCAATCTGCACTGCTACCAACAGTGGAGAAGGATTTTTTTTTTGCTGACAGCCACCCCTCCAGCGTTTATTATTGGCTAACTTCTGGATGACAGCCATTCTTTCTGGGGTAAGATGGGTCTCAGTACTGTTTTCATTTGTATTTCTCAAATTATTAATGATGTTGAACAGTTTTTCTTATATTTATTTGCTATTTGTATTTCTTCAACTGAGAAGTGTATATTTACCTTAGATGCTCATCTTTGTATTATGTCTTTGCAGCTATGGAGGCCCAATTTAAAAAAAAATTCTTTATATATTCTGGATAAAAGATCTTTGTCAGCGGGACAGTTGGCTATAATTTTTTTTCCCCGCCAGTTCATAGGTTTTCTTTTTATTCTGTTGGTGATTTATTTGACATGCAGAAACTTTTTTAAAAGGTGGGATCCTAGCTGATAATTCTTTGAACTGTTTCCCATGAAGTTCGGTTTTTGTTAATGAACTCTCTATCTACCCCATCTTTAAAATTTCCACCTGCAGAACCAGGCGTGGGTATGGTGGTGCATGCAGGTACTCCCAACACTTGGGAAGCTGAGGCAGAAGGATCAGTGTAAGTTTGAGAACAGCCTGGCCTACAAAAGTGAGCTCAAGGCCAGCCTGAACTGAATACTGAAACCCTGTCTCAACAAGACAAGGAAAAAAAAAATTCTACATCTTCCTCCATAATTATGCTTTTGTTTTCTATGTGGGTTTCTTTTCTTTTTTTTTTCCGGGACTGGGGTTCAAACTCACAACCTTGCACTTATCAGGCAGGCACTTGTGCCATGGAGCTATCTCCCCGGCCCTATGCTTTTGTTTTAATGTTTAAATCTTTAGTCCACTTAAGACTGTATTTTATTGCATGGTGATAGACATGGGTCTAATTTTAGCCTTGGGCAAGTGGGAAGCCACCACTTATTAAACAGGCTATGTTTTTTCCAGTGAATGTGTTTGACCACTAGGTCAAAGATAAGGTGGCTGACTGTGTTTACAGTTGTGTCTGTATCTTCTAATCTGTTCCCCTGGACCTCAGGTATGTCCTTTTTTTTTTTTTTCCAGTACCAGGGATTAAACTCAGGACCCTGCACTTGCCAGGCAAGCAGTTATTCTACTGAGCTATCTCCCTGGCCCCTATCAGGTATGTCTTTATGCCAGTACTATGCAGATTTTATCACAGTATCTTCTAGTATAATTTCAGGTCAGAGCCTAATGCCTCCAGGCTTTCCTTTGTTGCCAGGATCACTTCTGATATTCTTTTTTGGTTCCACATGAATCTTAAGAATGTTTTCTCTAGATCTGTGAAGTATACTAATGGTGTTTTAATCAGAATTGCACTGAATTTGTAGAACAATTTTGGGAGTACAGACATTTCAACAAAGTTGGCTCTTCCCAGTCAGGCGCAAGGAATTTTTTTTTTTTTTTAAATTTTAGGAAAGGGTCTACAAGGTGTTCAGGGTCTCACTATGAGAATGGACTCCTAGTAACCCACCTATTTACAGCCTCCCAGGGACTGGGATTACAGGTATGCATCACCATGCCTATCTCAATTGCTGTCTCAGCGCATCCAGGGGGTGGGGCCAGCATGGCAGGCCCAGGTGTCAAACACTTGGTCCCTGTGCCTGCTTGCAGGCACTTTAATCTGCTGAGCTATTTGGCCAGCCCTAAGGAATTTCTATGTTCTCAAATCCTCTTTGAATTCTTTCTTTAGAGTACTGTAATTTTCACTGCACAACTCCTTTACTTCCTTTGAGAGACTGATTCCTAAGTATTTATTTTTTGGGGCTGTTACTATGAAGGGTGTGGTTTTCCTAATTTCTCTGTCAGTGTATTCATTGCTTTTGTACAGAAATGTTACTGATTTCTGAGTACTGACTTTGTATTTTGCTATAACACTCAATTTGGTTGTTAAATCTACAAGTCTTTTGGTGGAATTTTTGGGATCTTCTATGAAGAGTATCATGTCATCTGCAAATAATGATTTCACTTCTTTTCCAATCATTATTCCTTTTATCTCTCTCTTCGGATTGCTCTAGCTAGTATTTCTTCCTTTCTCTTTTTTTTTTTTTTTGTCTTTTTGAGGCAGGGTCTCGCTATGCAGTTCAGGTTGGCCTTGAGCTCACTTTTGTAGCCCAGGCTGGTCTTGAACTCGCACCAATCCTCCTGCCTCAGCCTCCTAAGTGCTGGGATTACAGGCGTGCACCACCATGCCTGGCTTCTAGCTAGTATTTCTAGAACTATTTTGAATAGGAGTGGTGACCATGGACATCCTTGTCTTGTTCCTGACTTTAAAGTGAAGGTTTTCATTTTTGTCCACTTAGTATGATGTTGGCTGTTGGTTTCTCATAGATGGCTTTTATTAGGTTGAGACATAGAGCATCTATTCTGATTTTCTGTAGAGCTTTTAATGTTGGACTTTTTAAAAAGCTTTTTCTGCATCTATTGAGATGATCATGTGGTTTTTATTTCTGCTTCTGTTGATGTGGTGCATTATATGTATGGTTTTGCATATACTGAACCATCTCTGCATCCACAAGATAAATTCTACTTGGTTGTGACACATAATCTTGATGATCTGCTGCATTGTTTTTCCTCATATTTTACTGAGGATTTTTGCAACTATATTTACTAGGGAGATTGGCCTATAGCCCTCTTTTTTCTTTTTTTCAGGACCAGGGATTGAACTCAAGTTCTTGCGCTTGCCAGATAAGAGCTTATTCCACTGAGCCACCTCCTTGGCTATATTTCTCTCTTTTAGCTGTATCTTTCTCTGTTTTTGATATCAGAATAATGCTTGTCTCCAGGAATGAGTTTGGAAGAATTGCTTCCCTTTCAATTTCACTGATGAGTTTAAGAAAACTTGGCATTAAATCTTGCATAAATTTCTTGTAGAATTCAGCTGTGAATCCATCAGGACCTGAACTTTTGTTACTAGGCTTTTTATTACATTTTAAGGTATTGGGTTATTCAGAGTTTATATATCTTCTTGACTCAGCTTTGGTAATTCATATGTATCTAGGAAACTCTTCTGTTCCCCATCTTGGAGGGCAAAGGTTTTGGGAGTAGGTACTGATGATCTTCTGAATTTCTATAGGGTCTGTAGTGATTTCACTCTTTTCATAATTAATTGCATGAATTTGAGTTTTTTCTTTCCTGTTTTTTAAAAGGTTGGCTAGGAGTTTATCAATTTTACTTATTCTTTCAAAGAAACAACACTTCCACTCATCTATTCTTTGTACTGTTTTCATCATCCCTATTGCATTAATTTCTGCTCTAATCTCTATAATATCCTGCCCTCTTTGGGTTTTGGGCTTGACTTGCTTTTCTTTTTCTAGGAGCTTGAGGTGTAGCATAAGATCATTTACTTGGGCTTATTCTGTTTTCCTAATGTGCAGATTTACCACTATAAATTTCCCTCTTAAATTAGCTTTCGTTGATTTGCACAGTTCCAGCAAATTGCACCTGCATTTTCATTTGATTATTAATATTATTTAATTTCATCTGTGACCCACTTGTTGTTTAGGAAGTTATTTAATTTTAGCATGTTTATGTGGTTTCTTTTGCCAGCAATTTCCAGTTTCACTGCACTATGGTCAGACAGTATGAATAAGATAATTTCAATTCTTTTGCATTTACTTAAGCATACTCTATGTGCTAGTATATGGTCTATTTTTTAAATTTTTTAAAATTTTCATATATTTGTTTTATTATTATGGCTGGCTCAGCCTGCCATGGGGGTAGGGCTGGCACAGCATGTGGTGTCAGGGATTGAACCTTAGTCCCTGTAGATGCCTCAGCTTTCCTAAGAAGGCGCTTTAGACCACTGAACCATCCTGCCAGCCCATATGGTCTATTTTGCAGAATGTCTAATGTGAAGCTGAGAAGAATGTGTATTCTGATGTTGCTGGGTAAAACACTATGTAAAGTTCTACCAAGTCCATTTCCTCACAAGTCTGTTTAGTTCTTTCCTTTGCTGATTTTTTTGCCTAGTTGATCTATGTTTTTAAAGTAGTGGTGTGTTAAAATCTCCCATTACAACTGTATTATTGATCATGTGATACTTTATGTCCGTTAAACCTGTCTTATGTAGTTTTGTGCATTTATATTTATGATTGTTATCTCTTCCTCTTGCAGTTTTCCCCTAATAATTAAGAGACAACATGTATTGACTTTGTTTATCTCATTTATTCATACTTGAAGTTGATTGTCTGAAACCAGAATAGCTACCCCTGCATTTTTCCAGGTCTCTGTTGCAAGGAGTATTGTATCACATTTTTTACTTTCAGTCTGTGAATTTCCTTTTAAGTTAAATGTGTTTCTTCTTTTTTTATTTTGTATTTTAGGGAAGGGTCTATAGGGTGTCCAGGGTCTCAGTACTAGATTGGATTCATAGTGATCTGTGTGTTTACTGCCTCTGACGAGGCTGGATTACAGGCGTGTGCCACCATGCCCAGTCTCAATTGTCATGTGAACATGCCCTGAGGGTGGGGTTGGCACAGCAGGTCCAGGGACTGAACCCCCAGCCCCTGTGTCTGCTTGCAGGTGCTTTAATCCATTGAGCTATTTGGCCAGCCTTTAAGTTTCTTATAAACAGTGTATCATTTGATTTTGTTTCTTTCCTTTTTTTTTTTTTTAACATCCTTTGTACTGACTCCTTCTTTTTCATTGATGCCTATTAGTCTTTTGTTGTTCATCTCTGCATCATTTTGCAGATGTTGAATTATTTTTTCTTGCATCATAATTGTGTTTAAGAGATCTTTTCTTACCTTTTCACTAGCTCCAATAGTGTCTTCAAGGTCTGAAAGTCTATTTTCACTTTCATTCAAATTGTTTTGTCAGCCTGTGACTGAAGTTTTAATTTCTTGTATAGCACTTTGAATCTGTTTCATGCAGTCTATTTCTTTCCTATATTGTTCAAGGATTCCATCATTTTTCTGCTATCCTCTATTTTTTAATCAGTGTCTTCTTTAGAAGCACTTAGTACTTCTTTCATTATAGTTATTTTCTTACTTCAAAAATTATTTGATGCAATTTCCTCTATATCTTTCTGTAGTTGTTTATTTCAGACGCTATTATTTCAGATTTCAGGTGTATGATTTCTAATTTCTTTTATGCTACTGTCTCCTGTATTTGTTCTGGGTGGGCTCAGGGTCTCAGAATGCATTTTGCTCCTTCTCTTTGTCATTTTGTCTAGCACTGCCTTCTAACCTTTGGTGTAGACCTTTGGTAGAGTTATTACATTAGCATCAGGTCCGGATCTACCAAGTTCAAACTCATCCAGGTGAGTGCGGCTTGGGTCTGACTGCCGTGCTCCACTTCTTCATGCTGCAGCTCTTGGAGGTGAATCTACTGTGCCACTTTGGCAAGATAATTCTGCTCCGGGATTAGCTGGGAGGGTCTTCTCTCTAGCTTCTCTGCAAGGAGTTCTGCCACATGGTTCCACACTGAACCTGTCTGATGAAGTCCCACTCATATGCCAGGCCTGGTCTATGGCTCAAATGAGTTTCCACAGTGCCCCAGGCCATGCCACTCACATGCTCAGCCTGTGTACTGGCTCGAATGAAGATTCGGCAAGCCCCAGGTGGTTCCACTCACACACCGGGCCTTGTTTCTGGGTCATAATTTTGTTTCTTAATCCATTCTTCCAGTTTGTTTCTTTTGATTGGTGAACTGAAGCTGTTAACATTGCTAGTTATAACTGATATGTATTGGCTTATCTTTGTCATGTTATTTCATGCTATAGGTTACATACTTTCACCCTCTTTTTTTTTTTTCTTTTTTAAATGAGCAGAATGTATTTATTGGGGGAAAGAAAGCTCCTGTCCAAGAAGGATAGGAGGGGGGCCTGAGCAGATGGTCTCCCTCCCCTTTTTTAATGAGCAGATCCCCTCTTTTTAATTACTTGATTACAAAGAGCAGGACCTTATGGCCTTAAATAATCAACAGAATGACTAAAATCATCCTAAGCAGACATACTTAACTCAGTCAACAAATACTTAATGAACATCTACTATATTCTGGGCAATACAATGGCAGTGGAGCCACATAACAGATCTCCCCTTAAATGTCAGATTCTCAGGGACTCCCAATGTGCACGTGTAATTTGCCAAACACACAGGCTTCACACTAATGGCCTCAACTACTCAACTCCAGTTCTTCCCTGGGCTCATGTCATCACTTATATCCATTTTATTTCTAAAACAAGAATAAAAATTCCTATAGGGCTGGTGAGATGGCTCAGTGATCTAAAGCACCTGCTTAGGCAAGCTTAGGCAACCGCAGGGACCACAGTTCAATCACCAGCAACACATGCTGCACTAGCCCCACCCCCAGGATAGGCTGAGCTGGCCATAAGTTTAAAAAATTCCTATAAAAGTGTAATATCCCATTCCAGCTGGCTGTGATGGGTACACCTGCATTCCCATCTTGAAAAGGCTGAGGCAGGAGAATCAGTGTGAATTTGAGAACAGCCTGGACTACAAAAGTGAGCTCAAGGCCAGCCTGAACTGCATAGTGAGACTCTGTCTCAAAAAAAAGACGGAAAAAAAAGAGTAATATCCCATTCCATTTTTATCATTTCCTTTTGCAAAATGCCCTTCCATGATTTTCTGCTTTCCAGTCTCAGGCCATGAAGCACCCAACCATCCAACTAGACCATCCTGACTGGCCATTTGCATAATTTTCTTAGCAGTTCTCCAAATTCCTTTTGATTTTGGTGTGCTCACATGTGTGTATGTTCTTGTTTGTTTGGTCCTTATACTATACTTAACTTTTCTAATTCCTAACTCTAGGCACTCTATGCTACTGCTGACTCTATGACTGTAGAAAAGGCCTGGACAATATTGCCTCTTACTTTAAAATCATGTTGTTCACCTTCCATTGGGACTTTATTTCAGATTATCTCAGTGGCTCTTGGATCATATTCCCTATGACACTAAACTTTTCACAGAGTACTTTAATATATTAGAAAGACATATGTTGTCTCATAATGTGCCTACATCCCCTTCTTTCCTTAGTAGTTTTTTGGCCCTACAATCTCTCCTTCCTACACATTTCCTCTAGATCGACCACCCTGTTGTTCTCAAACTCATGCTTTTCACTTGCTCTGTGCTGTGTTTGCGTCCTTATTTCTTTTTGCCTCAAAGCTTTATAATTTGTTTATAAACATAGCTATATCTCTCCATTGTGAATGATCACACTCTCTTCCCTACTCCCTCTCAAACTTTACATAGTTTAGTAGTTTACATCTGCTGGTTCAATTTCTTCCCAAGCCTCTGTATTGCTAATGCTTTATCTTAGCTGTTGCACATCTATCTCTAGCACCTAAAATAACACTTAGTACACAGATGGTTTAGTAAACATTAACTGAACAAATCTTTAAAATGTGACTTGCATCACTAATGTTTTATTGAGATTGCTGCCTGATCTTGATACTGCTATATACAATTTTCTCATGTCTTTATTCAATTGTCATTCTCTTAGTTGACATATTTCCATTAACAGGTTATTATATTCTTCTTTTCTCTTCCTCCTTTCTGCTGATTGCTAAATGATGTCCAAGTTCTGTGCCTGGTCATTTGCCATTTATCCCTATTCATTCCTTCAGCATATAATCCAACTATACTTCTACTATGGCCTCACTGCAGAAGACTCCAAATCTCCGTCTTCAACCCAACCTCTTGCTGAGTTTGAGCTCCATATCCTCAGCTAGCTTCTGATTACCTCTATCCAGACATTTAGCTAGAATTACAACTGAGAAGTATCTGACTTTACTGATACAGGTACTGCCTTTACTGATACAGGTATTGGTACTGGTATTTTTCTCTTCCTATGTGTTAAGAGACTAAGTCTGTGACATTACTCTGCTTCTTGTCTCTGCCACTCTAGTATCTGCTATTCTAGTTTCACCTTTCTCAGTATGTCTGGCTGGAATTAGGGTACACTGCTGTACATTAGTCTTACTAAAATCCTCACCCTTCCTCCCTGTCTCTGCCTGCCACACTCACAAAACCCCAAATACTCAATGAAGTAAAAGAATCTTATCCAATGATACCATTACAAAGTATCCTTCCAAACTGAAACTAAGTTTCCACTGAAGTAGTACTAAGGGGCAGGGCTCTGTGGAAAATGACTAAGTCATGATGGGTCTGGCCCTCTATGCATATCTCTTAAGCCACGGGAGAACACAGCACAAGAACCCACCTGTTGAACCTTTGCCAAAGACTGGAGCTACTGCTGTCTTGAGCTTGAATTTCCCAGCCCTTAGCACTGTGAGATAAATTTCAATTATTAATAAATTGCTCAAAGGTACTTTGCTATAGCTGTTTGGAAACACTAAGAAAGCCAGGCACTGAAGACCTGACACATTTGTTCCCAAAGAACTTCTTAGTTTTATTTTCTGTTGATACTTTTTGTATAACCTATGCTACATTCAAACAATACTGTTTCTAAAAGCAATTTATTTTGTTTTAGAAAAGAAATCATGTTATGATACCCAATAACTAAAGAAAGCAGGAGATAATGCAGATGGCAAAAAATCAATTTAACTGATCCTTGTAAATTACAAAACTCACTGAGTAAGGCACAGCAATAAGCTGTTATTCATTCAATAGTTGTTTCTTGACACCCTACCATGAGCCAGGCATGGTTCTATGAACCCAAAGTAAAATATGTTGGGTAGGATACATAGTTTCTTCACTCAGGGCCTTTATGCTCCGGTGGGATAAAACATGCAAATTATGAAAGAATTTCAAAACCTAATAAACACTGATAGAAATATTATAACAAAACGCAGCATTGATGTGAAAAACTTAAGTACCACAGAAAGAGAGAGCACATTTGGGAGAGTCTATCCTGAGAGGTGAGAACTGAGATCAGACCTATGTGGATGAACAGGAGTTGGTTTAAAGAAGGACCAGTAATGCAGATTCTATCTAAAGGCCAGATGAGAGTGGGGAAGGTAAAGTAGAGTATATGCAAGGTCTAGTGAGGCTTTGTAGGAGGACACTTGCAAGGCATGTGAAGTAGAATTGATGGGCTGAAGAGAATTCCTGCAGTAGAGTGTTATGATAATGGGTTCTAGAACAGTATCTGTTCCAAATGAAAATAATCACTGCCTTTGCTGAGTATACAGGTGTCCCAAAAATAATAATAGTGCATTTCCTTAATTCATGTTACACTGAAATTGCTCTATGACCAGCAGAAACATTCAAGTGTAGATGCAGCCTTAGCACTTTGCATGTAGGCTGCAAGTTTGTTCAAGTAGCTTTTTCACTGAATGAATGAAATTTACTAAATGCATATTATATGGAAGGGGCAACAGATAGGACTTTGCTTTCAATTCCCTGGAAACAGACCTTGAAGAAATAATGACAAGCTTGATGAACATCACCAAAACTAAAATGATATGAGACAATGGGATCAGCATAATCCAACAGGCTTCCCTCTGCGCAGTGATGTATGTGTTCAGAAAGAAGTATCTGGGACAATAAAGGAGAAAAAGAATGAGGAATGCCAGTGCAAGAGGACATAATGTTAAGAGGTAATTCTACAGAGGATGATAACTAGTAGAGGTCTCAATAAAGTTTAAGAGACCCTGGACTTTGTACTTAGTTCAGTAAGAAGCTACCCTACTGATCTAATGATTTTACAAAGACTGTCTACTGTGTGAAGGATAGTTTAGAAGGGAAAGGTATAAACACTGAAAGGATGGTAGATTCAACTAGAATATTGGCTCACTCACCAAAAAAAACATGATGCACATGCTGAAATACCTAGGAGGTAAAAATAACCCCCGGCATTTTTGGTCAGTGCAGTAGGCAAGGCAGGAGAATCTGGCTGGCTTGGTTTATGGCTGGAATTGTTGTCAGATAAGGCTGAAAGGAACCTGTGTGGGAGGGAAGTGCCCTTAGGACTGAACATGTTGGCACGCTTATAGATAGGTGTATGAAATGAGTTTGGTCTTTACAATTATCTTTTCTAGGCTCTAGACCTTAATAATAGTAATTAAAGTTACAAGAATGCTTGAAATTGCAATAAGAACTCAGTGAGGTAAAGGTGACCATGCAAAGCTGGAAAAGTACCCATAAAAAGCAAGTCTTAGTAAAACTCCTTGCTTCCAAGTTACAACACCTAGTGTATAGTTCAATGTTAAAATCTAAAGCATTTATGTGTGATTATTTGTCTGTCCTTCTTAATTGGCTTCTAACCTCTGAGGAGGCATGAAGTGTGACTTCTTTGTTCAGTTTTTAAAGATTACAACATCAGTAAAGCTCAGCACCACACAGATAGTAAGTAACCTTTCAAAATATTTCCTAAATGCTTCAACACTCATGCTTATTTGCCTGAAAGAGACTACACTGTCAAAGATATATTTAAATCTTGCAACTCAACAATAACAAATAATGTATTAAGTACAAAAAAGGGATGAACTACTTGAACAGATATTTCTCTACAGATATACAAATGGCCAGTAAAGACATAAAAGATGTTCAGTATACTAATCATTAGGGGAATACAAATCAGAACCATAAGGAAGTATAAATTAACATACAGTAAGATGTCTACTATTAACAAGTGTTGGTAAAGACATAGAAAACTGGAACCTTTGAATGCATAATGATGTGGCTTCTGTGGAAAATAGTACTGCAGATCATAAAAAAAACTGAAGATGGAATTAACATATGATCCAGAATTCTACTTCTGGGTACATATCCAAGGGAATTAAAAGAAGGTTCTCAAAGTGGTGTTTTCTTAGAGGAACGTTATTCTTTTTTAAAAATTTATTTTATTTTATTTATTTATTTATTTATTTATTTATTTATTTATTTTTCTTGTTTCAGAACCTTTGTTTGTTTATTCACTCATTTTTCTTTTATGGCTGGCTCAGCCTGCCCCGAGGGCAGGGCTGGCGCAGCATGTGGTGCCAGGGATCGAACTGCGGTCCCTGAAGCTGCCCAAGTTTTCCCAAGCAGGCGCTTTAGACCACTGAGCCATCCCGCCGGGCCCAAGGAACGTTATTCTTAATAACTAAAACCTTGAAGCAATCCAAATGTCTATAAATGCACAAAAACATATTGTTCTCTACTCATACAATAGAATATTATTCAGTCTTTAAAAGGAATGAATTCTGTAACATACTAAAACATCTATAAACCATGAGAACATTATACTAAGACAAATAAGCCAGTCAATAAATATACTTACATGAAGTGTTTTAGGTTAAATTCACAGAAAGCAAGTGTAAAATGGTGGTGGCTGTGGCCTGGGGAGGAGGAACCTAAAATATTTGTGTCTGAGGTCTAAGACAACTCTAAGAGATCTAAACATTTACTTATCTCTCTGGGTTATTCCCATAATATACAAGAGGTATATATGTTATTAAACATGTTTTTCTCTTATTCATTTATCTGCTGTTCATTACAAGGAGTCCTAAGAACTATGACAGTCATTTTAATCTTCTTTACAAGTAAATATTTAGTGTTTACTTTTAAAAGGGTCTGATTTCTTCTGATCAACACTCACTTACTTGGCTTACCTGCTATCCACTTTTGTGACTGAGAAATGAAATAAAGCATTCTGGTTAAAAGGCAAAATTTGCTTTTTCCCTATTTCTCTTGGTCTATATACAATTCACGTAAAAAAATTTGTAACATATTTTTTGGTACCGGGGATCAAACTCAGGACCTTGCACTTGTTAGGCAAGCACTTATGCTGCTGAGCTATCTCCTTGGCTCTCAAGTTAAAAACAAACAAACAAACAAACAAAAAACCCCCACAAAATTTGTCTAACATAATTACAATGAGCCTAAGCAATTCATGAGTATTTATCAGAACCAGACACACAGTAACAGTGTATTTACCTGCACAAGTGTGTCCAGTGTGAAGATGTGCTCTCCTCTAACATTATAGAACTTCACCATAGCACTCTTCAGAAGAGGTCCATTGGGAAGCTCACTGAGTTGGGTCTGCCGCTCCATCCCAGCAACTGCCAGTAAGTCTCCCTGTGTGCACCACTGGGCCACTACCTCTGAAACCACACAGAAGAACAGTAAGCATGGGAGTACGCCACTACATGTCTTCAGAAATTCCAATTGTGGAGACATAGCAAATATAATAGTGACTCTTCCCTTCTCTCTAGGAAGGTAACAATGATCCATATCTTTGAAGACATGAATGGGGACTGCAGTTCCTTGGAAACATAACTGAGAAATGAGTGAGAAATCCAGGCATAAAAAAGTTGGTTTGTTAAAGTGAGACACTGAGGTACATACCTGTAATCCCAGCTACTTGGGTGGCTAAGAAAGAAGGATTGTAAGTTTGAGACCAGGCTGGGCAGCATAGTGAAATGCCATTGAAGAATAAGAGAAAGAAGAGAAGGAAAAAAGGGGAAAGCTGGCTTTTTTTTTTAAACCAAGAATTGCACTTGGTACCTTGTGCTTGCCAGGCAGATGCTTATGCCATTAGGTTATATCCTCAGCCCTGAAGGCTAGCATATTAAATACCAATCTCTAATACTACTGTTTCTATAATAAGGTTATATAACTTGGTTTTAAAAGCAAGTTAAATAATAAAACCTATGACTATATGTCATGTTATATTAGTGCTCTGTCCTCCACTCTCACAGAAAGTTAAGTTTTAAAATGCTCAAAGTAAAAAGTTAATAAGCCAAGTTTAAATAAAAGAAAAGTCAAGTTAAAGTAAAAAGCAAAGTCTAAATTTATTCATTTGATATCAGGGCTCTACTATGCAGATAAAATTCAGATACAGGACATCTATACATATAAAGGTCCTGAATTTAATTTGATACTTGATTTTATAGCACATCACCATTGGAAACATCATTAGAAAAGAGATAAATATCCCTGCTAGGTGTAATATTTGTCAAAGAAATGTTCACAGTGAAGATGAACTGCCCACCTGTAAGCCACTAACTGCCTATTTGCTGCTAATGGTTTGTGTTATCCCAATAAAATTACTCAGTTCTTGCTGGTTAAAAAAAAAGTTATAGTATAAATAAGATCCATGGCAATTATTTTCTCTTTTTTAAGACCCTAAAGTTACAATCTGTCTTATACAGAGTTATATAGAGTTCTAAAATCTAGATCCAAGCAGCCATCCAATTTTCCAGAGATTGGTCTAAATTTGAAAAAGGTGCTCTGCTATGACCAGCACATATTTTAGACTTAGGGCTAGAATCCATTAGCTCTATGCTCTATCCAATCCCAAATGATCATAATATGCCCCTTTAATTCATGTATATAATTGATTGCAGTGCTAATATCAGTCAGTGCAGTCTAAAGTCACTGATAGTCTTCTACTTTCCCTCAAAACTGGAGAGCATTCCATGAGGTAAGATGATTCCCAGTCCAGGGCTTTCTCATAAACTCAGCCATAGCAGAAACACAAGGCAAAGGCTGAATTCAAGCAGTTATATACAAATATAGTATGAAAAACCTCTATCCATTTAAATTGTGAAAGTATTGTACATTTTTTAAAATGAATGAAGTCAAATAAAAATCAGAAAATAGGGGTTAGGGAGATAGCTCTGTGGCACAAGTGCCTGCCTGGCAAGTGCAAGGTTGTGAGTTCGAACCCCGGTCCTGCCCCCCCCCAAAAAAAAATCAGAAAATAAAAGAATAACTTAAAGAATTAAATCAATGTTCTGGTGTCTTATTCAAGATTTTGAAGATGACAGAAGGGGAAGCTGGAAGATTTAAGGATACACTAACACATGTTCTGGCATATTTAATGCCAGATCTAGTCTACAGAAAAGCCTGGTCCTGACCACAAAATTGAAATGATTTTTTCTGCATGACAGTGTCAGGTACACAAGCAAACCTGAAAGAAGAAGCCATGAATAGTAACAACCAAAGTGCTAACAATGAAGACAGCCTATGAGTTCCTAGATAGGAATGTTGCTACAATATGGTATAAAGCATGACATATCATATCTTTAGTGTTACCATTACCAAGCACTAAATTCTCAGTTCTCATATGACTTCCAAGTAAGAAACTATAATAATTAGAATATTAATTTTTGTCAATACTAAGGGATTAAAACTCAGGGCCTTTGTATATCTGTTATTCACATTGAGCTACACCACTATATTTCTCTTTGAGACAGTCTTGCTAAGACCTTTGCCTCAGCTCCGTGGATGGCCAGGCTTACAGACATATGCCACTACACTGAACACCTTTACTTTGAGACAGGGTCTTCTTAGTAGGTTGTTAAGATTCCTAGCTCAAACTTGTGATCCTCACTCCTCAGCCTCACAGAGTACTGTGTTTACATTGTGTGTCACCATACCTAGCTTACATATTTTTTGCTTTAAAAGATTGTTTGAGGCTGGCCAAATAGCCTGCTGTGCCAACCCCACCCCCCAAAGTGCACTGAGGCGGCAACTAAAACTGGGGATGGTGGTACATGCCTGTAATCCCAGCTCTTGGGAGGCTGTAAACAGGCAGATCACTATGAGTCTGATCTAGTAGTGAGGCCCTGAACACCCTGTAAACCCTTCCCTAAAATACAAAAAAAAAAAAAAAAAAAAAGATTGTTGGAATGGCCAGCAGTATAGCTCAGTGGACTAAGTGCTTACTTAGGTAAGCACAGGGGCCAGGGTCTGATCTCTGGCACCACAGGCCGTGCCAGCTCCACCCTTGGGTGCGCTGAGCTGGTGATGGAGTCCAGGTGTGGTGGCACATGCCTGTAATCCCAGCATTAGGGAGGCAGAAATCAGGAGGATCACTATAAGTCCAAGCTGCATAGTGAGACCCTGCATACACATCCCCAAACAAACTTAAAAAAACCAGAACAACAACAAAAAAAACTTCAAAAAAGGTTCTTTGAATTATTCTAGAAAGTAGTTTTTTGTTTGTTTGTTTGTTTGTTTTGTTTTGTTTTTTTCGGAACTGGGGATCAAACTCAGGACCTTGCACTTGCCAGGCAGGTACTTGTGCCACAGAGCTATCTCCCCAGCCCTAGAAAGTTTTGAAAAGTAGAAAGTAAGATGCTGTCCTGCCCTGCTGGCCTGCACACACACCCAACATGCACAAGTACTGTATAGTTCAGGCAAGAATGTGTCCAAACATGTGCCAGTAAAAGTCATAATGAAATAGCTATCACCCACAAAGGCAAGTCATTCTTTTAGAATGAATAGATTACACATGAATACTGCAGTTTTTGTTTTAGTAATTACAGAATCAGCAGCATCAAGAGATGAGTAACAGATGTGGGCTCCTCTGTCACTCAGTACTTACCATTCCTGGTCAACAAGATAGGCACCCCAGTTGTCAGGGGATGGGTTGTGGCTTAAGACCCTTACATGACAAACTTGGGAGTAGGACTAAGAAAGAAGAATTTAGAATTGTCCAGTGTTGACCAAAGGTAGTAAGTACTCACAGGGACTGCATTCCTATGGCTGGGGTTTAAAAGCCAAAAATTACTAGGAAAATCAAAATAAAAGGAAATAGTTTTCAGATATCACTAGAATGAAGAAGATGATAAATCATCCTAGATGTAATCAGAAACTTTTTGTAAATTGTTTTAGTTTGTTTAAAAAAAAAAAATCTTTAGGGACCCACTGGAAACTCATTTGACCCAGCAACAAAGCCCAGCATGCGAAGGGAACTTCATCCATCAGACAGGCCCAGTGTGGAAAACTGCTCCAGAATTCCCTGCAGAGACACTAGAGACAAGACTCATCCAAATGATCCAGGAGCAGAACATCTTGCCAGAGTGGCACAACAGGTTCACCTCCAAGGGCTGAAGCAGGAAGAAGTGGAGCTCAGCAGCCAGACCCAAGCCACACCCACCTGGACAAGTTTGAACTTGGTAGATCCAGATCTGGTGCTAAGGTTAAGATCTCTACCAAAGCTCTACATCAAAGGTCTGAAGGCAGGGCTATACAAAATGACAAAGAGAAGGAGCTAAATGTGCTTTCAGGCCCCAAGCCCACCCAGAACAAGTGCAGGAGACAACAGCATAGAAGAAACTGGAAATTACATACCTGATATCTCTGAAATAATAGTATCTGAAGTAAAGAAACAACTGCAAAAAGGTATAGAAGAAATTAGATCAGAAATAATTCCTGAAATAAAAAAAGAAGTAACACCTACAAGAAAAGAAGTACTAAGTGCTTCTAAAGAAGACACTGATAAAAAATTTGAGAATAGAAAAATGATGGAATCCTTGAATAAGCAATATAGGAAAGTAACAGAACGGATGAAGCATATTCAAAGTGCTGTATAGGAACTTAAAATCTCAACTAGAAGCTTGTAAAACTGTTACAATGAAAGTGAAAATAGACTTCTAAACCTTAAAGACACCATTGCAGCTAGTGAAAAGGTAAGAACAGATCTCTTAAACACATCTAGGATGCAAGAAAAAATAATTCAGTATCTGCAAGATGATGCAAAGATGAACAATGTAAGACTAATAAGCATCAATGAGAAAGAAGGAGTCTGGACAAAAGATATAAAAAAGAATATGGGCAAAAGTAATAGCAGAAAACTTCCCAAATATGGGGGAACAGTTTGACATTCAGTAACTGAAACATATAGAACTCCATAGAACTCCAAGACATATAATAATCAACATCCCAAAAATTCAGCACAGGAACAATATACTAAACACTGCTAGAGAAAAGAAACAGATCACATTTAAAGGAAAACCCATTAGAATAACAGAGGATTTCTCTTTACAAACCATTAAGTCAAGAAGTACATGGAGCAAAGTACTTCAAGTCTTGCAAAAAAACAAACTCCAGCTCAGACTGCTCTATCCACCAAAACTCTCTTTCAAGTTCAACAGAGAGGTGAAATACTTTCATGACAAAGAAGAACTAAGAATTTCACAACAAAGCCAACCCTGCACAGTTTACAAAAAGATATTCTAGAGAGGGTTCAAAATGACCACAAAACCATGAAGGAGAATGGAAAGAACCCAGCAAATAGGGAAAACAATTAAACACAGGAGAAAAAAATGTATACAAAAGTCTATTTTGTATACAGCAGTAGGATATTTCCATCAGCATATTCTACAAATGACTTCTCCTGCACTCTATGGGTCATGATTCTGTCTGGTGCTACAGGATGGATATCAAGGAAATACCAGGAGGTAAGTCCCACAAGTGACACCTGACCACCGGTAAGCATCATGGACACTATTCACGTCCACAACATACTAGAACTTTGTACAATATACCACTCACAAACTGTTAGAAGTTCTGGACATGTATTTGTCATTCCAGTATTTATGCTATATTTTATTCTTAGTACTTCTTTACTACCATGGAAACCTTTTCTTAGTTGATACCTTTGTACATATTAACCTATTCAAATACTATGCAAGTATTCTTAATTGATTAGAGTCTTACATATGATATACAACACTCTGGCCTCTACTTTTTTTTTTTTTTTTTGTTGGTGGGACTGGGGTTCAAACTCACGGCCTTGCACTTGCCAGGCAGGCACTTGTGCCATGGAGCTATCTCCCCAGCCCCTGGCCTCTACTTTGGACTCACAATTTGAATTTTGGAATGTTCTGAAATATTTAATTAAATTTTAATATTTAATTAATTTTCTGAATATTGTTTAAGTTTTTTTGTTTTATGATTCAAAAAAATATTTAATCTCTATTCATGATTACTGAAATAACTTTACTTAAATTCCTAAAGAATTTATTAAGGGATACAATCTAGAAGAAACAAAGAAATGCTTTACTTGGTAGTTGTCCTATCACACTACATAGTTCCTGGTCTCTGTTCTGGTTTATATCTAATCCCCCCCCCCCCCATCTTCCCAATTTCATGTGTTTAGAGGGTGGGACTTTTGGAAAGTAACTGATTCACAGAGCTATATACTCCTAGCTGCATATACTGTTAGGAGGTAGAGTACAATTGGAGGAGGTGGGTCAGTGAGGGTACCTTTGGTGGATACATCTCTTCTTCTGGCTCTCTCATTCATGTGCCTTCTGACTGCCATGGGTTGCAGCTTTCCTTTACCTGGGCTTTCTGCCATGCTACTTCTCCCTTGGAACCAGGTCACCAAGGCAGAGCCCTCTAAAACTGAGCCAAACAACTTCTATTTCTTTAAGAAGCAAGTATCAGTTATTTTTTCCCCCAGTGATAGGAAAGCTAGACAATACCATTTTTACCTAATGCTTCCCACCTACCTTGGGATTATTTGGGAGTTCCAAAGCATTCTAGGTGGTCTAGATGGTCCATCCTCTAGTAGCACCTATTTTCTCCCAATGACTCTGAGTGTAGCTGATGATGATTGATTGAATCTCATTGTGTAGCTTAGGGTGGCTGTGAACTCACTATGTAGCCTAGGCTGGGCTTGAACTTATGGTCATCTTTCTACCTCAACCTCCTAAGAACTGAGATTATATGTATGAGCCACTATCTCTAACTTGAGCACCCTAAGCATTTTATAAAGAAAAAAATGTATCAGCCGGAAGGTCTTACAGGGGGTCCACTCACTCAGGGTCCCCTTCCTGTCCCTCTCTTGGACAGGAGCTTTCTTTCTCTCAATATGCTGTGCTCATTACCTCCACTTGTTGACCTGAGAAATGGTGCTTGTAAACTCATTGGCTGACTACAGTTTTGTCTCACCTCATGCCCACCTATGTGAGTTTCCATGTTTTCACTTTAGACATGCCCCATGCATAATTTTTGACTGTAAAGTCCCTGGAAAAGACAGCTTCCTTGACCCACCCACTAAGGACCCCCCTCCCGTTCCTCTCTGAAACAGCTTTCTTTCCCTCAACAAATATGTTCTGCTCATCTAAAAAAAAAAAAAAGAGGTCTTATACATTGTTTAGTAAATGTACAGAGGGTCGAATTTTAATTATGTGGTCAGAAATAGAAATTTTTTTTCTTTTCCTGCTAATAAGTAGCTCGTGTGTGTGTGTGTGTGCGCGCACGCGCGCGCGCGCGCTGTTCGCACTAGCTAAGAAACAGGTGGCCATATTTTCACAGGAAGAGTGGTGCTCTTATCAGACAGTACACTGACTACATCCGTGATGTGGGAATATGAAGTTAACCTAGTCCTCTTTCCCTTAGGTCTCTACTATAACAAGTCACCTTCTTATTAGTCACTAAGTATGCATTTTTTACATGCATATATGCCTATATACATGTGCATGTGGAGCAAGACAGAAAAGAGGAATAATTAGCAAAGTGTGTATGGTAAGATGCTTTGGGTCAGGACTGAAAAAGAGCACACATTCAATGAGGACAAATTACATCAGGGCCAGTAAAAGGAGTCACAGAATCACTGGCTGAAACCGCCTATCCCATGGACAGACTATGGTTCTAGTCATCTATCCTATTGGAGCATTTTTGCTTCTCTCCTCCTAGCATTTATTAATAGTCTTTAAGACAGTGGACACAAAAATAAACTTTAAAAGCAAAAGTTACTGCTGTTCATATCATGTAGAAGACCAAGTCCTTCAAATACTGTGTTATGCAGAACAAGAGAAAGCACTTGCATAAGGTAATAGGTCCAGTTTGCTTAATCTAATTTTCTGAAATTAGGAAGACAGTACAAAAATCATCTCCACGTCAGAAAAGATTAATTAAAAACAGTTTAAGAGTAAGATTTAGAGCCTGGGGAGATAGCTTCATGGCACAAGTGCCTGCCAGTCAAGCACAAGGTCTTGAGTTTGAACCCCAGTCCCACCAAAATCAATCAATCAATCAATCAATCAATCAATCAATCAATCAATAGTAGATTTAGAGGGGCCGGGGAGATAGCTCCATAGCATAAATGCCTGCCTGGCAAGTGCAAGGTCGTGAGTTCAAACCCTGGTCCCACAAAGAAAGGAGTAGATTTAGATTTCCAGTGAGGCATTGACTAGAATGCTCAATTTGGCTGAATTTTAGAGTAACAATTTAAGTTTAAAAATTTTCACATTTGAAGGGCTACTTGGATTACTTCTCCAGTGTGTTCCTATTCCTAACTATCACATATTTGATAGGAATGTGCTAGAAATACTGTTATAATAAAATATAATTTGAGAATATAAAATTATATATTTAAGGCAGAATAAAAATTAGAAAAGTGTAAGCTGGGCATAGTAGTGCCTGCTTGTAATCCTAGGACTCTGAGAGGCTGAGGCAGGAGGACCAAGTGTTTCAGACCAATTTGAGCTACATAGTAAGAACTTGTGTCAAAATTAAAAACAAAAACACCTTGTGAAGAATAAGAACCAAGTGATAATTGGTAGAAAGTAAAATTCAAGATTCTAAACCTAGAGGCAAGTTCTCAAGAAGTAAACATTAAAATTTGATTTAAAAAAAATATTTATTTATTTGCTTATTTACTTATATTATGGCCCGCTCAGCCTGCTCTGGGGGTGGGGCTGGCACAGCATATGGTGCTGGGGATCGAACCTCAGTCCCAGTTGTTGCCTAAGCTTGCCTAAGCAAGTGCTTTAGACCACTGAGCTATCTTGTCAGCCCTAAATTTGATTTTCTGAGAAAAACAGCACTTAGACTATCTTTTTAAAAATGTATTTAGTATAGGGTCTACAGGGTCTCACTACACAGACTCATAGTGATCCTCCTATTTTCAGCATCCCAAATGCTGGGATTACAGGTGCATGCCACCATGCCCAGTCTCAGTCACCATCTCAGCGTGGCCTGGGGGCAGGGCAGGCACAGCTATAGATTAGCTATAGACTTTTTGTATAAGTAAGGGAGCTAAAGGGAGTAATCTTCAGTAACAGACTCAAACACAAAGAGGTCATTGCAAAGCACAAGAATCAGTAAGTACTGGGTGTTTAGCCCCAGCCCAGAATACAAACATGTACAGGGCTGATCTGTGGAACTAGAGCATAGCAGCACTTTGTACCTTTCAGCCCTGAGCGGATGACAGTGGGAGACAGGTCATCATAGTTGTTCATTAAGCTGATATCTCCTGATGTGAAGCTGACAGTGAGCAGAGGCTTGATGTTCTGTACTGGGATGGGATATGCTGCAGGACCATCTGTGGACACACAAGCACAAAGTAAAGGGCTGGCAACAAGAACAAAGTCCAATCCAGGTACCCACTGCTACACTTTAGCATTATGCCTTAAAAACTGCTTGATAATGTACACCTCATTCTGGACTGGACTGTGACCAAATGAACTAAGCAATCTTCACCACTTGGGAGTCACATAAGCCAGCAGTGGACCACTAACAGACCTATAGAATGAAGAACAGGACATGGAATATGAATCTCCAGAGGCAACCATGTATGGGGTGGTGAGAACAATATGAAAAGTTTATTAACTTATATGTTAACATATTGAGTTTCTAATTATATATAAACCCAAACTATTGTCATGTAACAAGGATAGTAGGATATCAGCTTAATTCTGGTCCAACACACACAAAAAGTTGCTTTCAATATTAAATGCTATTTCACTGTTACAGGCAATAAACAGCATAGTAACCACCATCAGTTACTTCCTTTACTTAAGTTTACCATAACAGACATCAGAACTGGGCAGAAGGCTGAAGTTGGATGCAGACCATAAAGCACTTTGCTACCTCCACAATGCATGGGGCAATGTTAGAAGACAATCCAGCTTCTAAAGGAGGACTCACGCACAATGAGCTGTGGACTGGCTCTTCTACATGTTGAGAAAGTAAAAGTCACCCTACACACCTGGTGAGTCAAGGCTCCTTCAGAAGGTTTCTGTAGGTGTTACAACCATGTTCAGCTCACCTCCAGCAGCCATCTAGGGTGATCTACCTGATACTCATAAAAAAACCCAAATCCCATTCTTGCTTCAGACTAAGGTAATACATTGGATCTTCCTCTCTTTTCAAATTCTCTAGGCCACCAAAAATGCCAGTACAACTGAAAGGTAAGTATCAGTCATCTAAAGCACTTCATTTATTCTGAGGGCAACTGACTACACAAATATTAGGGTTGATGGTTACTTTTTTTGATCAGCTCTAGGCTTGCTCTGTAAATTTAGTTGCTAGTCCTTTTTTCTAGTAATAAAACATGCATGAGTAAATTTGGATTCAGCTTATTTCAGAGTTCTGTTTTTTAATATGCTGAGTCATATTATAAAGATATTGACTTTATTACTGAGGGTGTAGAAATATGACCAGTACTTTATTTAAGGATACTGTTCACTAAACAAAGGGATAATTACCTCCCAAACTGACTTATACTAGAAACTCTTTACTGTCCTTTTTTTTCTTGTGGGAACCACACCTTTGTGCAACCACATGTGTATGTCATTACTAATATATTGTCTCACTCTGTGATGAGAAAAGGGAAATATATGTGAAGACACTGATGTGGTGAGGGACACCAGTCCTCAACCAGGATGATATGTCCCATGACAACAAAGAAAACCCACAATTGTTGAGTGTATGCCCTTCAACTCAGGGACACACAGCAGCAGAAGCATGGCTATGCTGACAAAGGCCTACAATGATGGGACCACTTTTAACCCAGGAGCCATTCTTTTATAATGGTTTTTCTAAAACTGAAGACATGGGTGCAAGGGAAGGGATACTGTAGAAGGGCCAACATAAAGCCCTGATAATGGCTAGCTTGCTATCAATGACTTTCCTTTACCTTTTTTGGGGGGTGGTTAGGGAGTAAGGAGTGAGAGTGGGTGGATATGTCTCTTATTTGTGAAATAAAACACTGTAGGTTGTAAAGTAGGTTGATGTTTGAAATGATCCCTACCAACAGTATTTAACACCATAATGAAGTTGGTAAGAGGGGTGATGGAATTTTCTGTCCTGAGAAGAGGAAGGCCTTCTGCCTGAGTCAGGGGAATAAACACATGAGATACCAGTCCCAGGCACTAGCCTTTGGTGGACAAAATCAATCCTTTTCTCATGAAACCAAAGCTCTAGGCTTTAAGACCACTAGGGATTTGGCTATAGTTCTCACCTTTAGCTCTTTCTTCTTTTTAAAAAAAATTTTATTTGGTAGAGGGTCTTGCTACACAGTGATCCTTCTGTCTTAGCCTTCCCAGTGCTGGGATTACAGGCGCGCACCACCCGGCCCTGTTTTGGTAGCCAGCTTAGCACAGGACCAACACAGCATGTGGTACCAGGGATCAAACACAGGTCTTTGTGCTTACCAGGCAGGCACTGAGACCACTGAGCTATATCCCCAGCTCAATTCTCTTTATTCTTGCTAAGCAATGAAGCCATACAATACCATGGGAACAAAGGAAGAGCAATATGTCTCATTTTATATCTAGGAAAATCTAAGCTCATGAAGCATCTCCACCAGCGATGTGGAGGAAAGGAACAGCAAAGAAGTCACTTGCAAGATTAAATTAGCTGTGCCTTGCATTTCAGTTGCAGAACTCTTGCCCTAAGTGGCTATGAGGACCCTCACTCTTCCTTCTTCAAATTGATCTGTTTTTCAGTATTCTTGTATTTCCTTATTTTAAATGACAAGGAAAGTGAGGGGCCAGAGAGCTGGGTACCTTGGGGAGGGGAATAGTCATCTGAGTCTGTGTCACTCTCGCTGCTGTCTTCCACCAGGAAGATAGGATAGTTCCAGGACATGCTGAGGATTCCGTCGAACTGGTGCAGGAGCACATGGGCCAGCATCCTGCCGTGGCAGTCCATGACAATCACCTGCCCGTCAGCCGTGCCAAACAGCACCTGCAACCGAGGACCAGGACCCTTGACTGAGTAAGAGGAAGTGCTATGGTTTCTGGCAAGCCTTGCTGCCTCAATTTGTTTTAGGAGGGCAAATATATTTAGAACTAAAAAAAAAACAAAAATAAAAAGACTATTAAAAGTTACTGAGAGTTGAAAAAAACATTAAGTACAAGTTTAGCCATCAGTCCAAGAATTTTAGACTTTTTATTTTTTGAGACAGTCTTGCTGTATATTTCAGGTTGGCCTTGAGTTCACAAGGCCAGGCTGGCCTCAACCTCATTGTGATCCTCTTGGGATTACAGGTGTACACAACCATGCCCAGTGAACACTTCTAACATTGATATATAACTGACAAAATAATGAATATATTGTGTTGTATGAACATTTGTAAATTGTACCTGCAAAGTCCTGTTCATGTTTGTAGTTTTGAAATTTTTTGGTTCAATAGGGATTAAAACATTGCCACTTTTTTGAAAAACGACAGCAGAAATTTATTGATGTGACTTTCTTAAATCTAGAAGAAAATCTTTATATTTGGCTAGAGAATGTAAGCATGTCACCTAACCATATTTGGAAAACAAGATGCCCCTGAAGTTGATTGACTGACTGATTTTGTATTGCCAGGGATTGAATTTGAGACCTTGTATTTGTCAGGCAGGCGCTTACGCTGCTGAGCTATATATATCCCCAGCCCAGTAGTTTTAATTCTAATGTATACTGAAAGTGCTAGTTAATAATTATTGTAACGATGTATGGATGGGATTAATATATTCACTGAATGCTTGCTCTGTGCTTATGCATACTAAAAACTTCCTTGCATTAATTATCAAAGTGACAGGAACTAGGACTATAGGAATGCAACTCAGTTGGGTCTGATGCTTAAGTGTGCTAAGGGCAAATCATGGAAACTTCTTTGTATTACCTGACCTTGGAGTATACACAGGCATGTGTTGGGGGGAGGGGGCTGTGCACTCAGACACAAAAACAGAACTAGAGAAACTTTGGGGCAGAAGACTGTATGGATCAGTCCTCTCCCTGAGAATAACAAGAGGCATCTCACAGCTGCTGGACAGATCATTTGCCATGAGTGTGGTACCAGCTGGATATTGAGATAGGAACTTGGAACTCAAAGAAACAGGACTGCATTGTCTTCTTTGTACGCTAGTTGCTTAAAAAATTGTTTTTTTTTTTTTTTTTTTTTTTGTGTGTGTGTGTGTGTGCCTAGTGGGATTTGTCTATCCAACAACATTTCATTGTAGCAACCATACAAATAATTTTCTGTACTTTACAGGCACAATTTAGAGGGGGCCAAGTAAGTTGACAAAGCCCTGAAGTTGTCAAGCCAGTGCTGCCTCACTAGAAAGGCTAGAATTCACATACAAGGCAAATATCTATAGCTTTTCATCCTTGTTTCCTTTCCCTCTTGTGATTTTGATGTTAAGCTCCTTGTGGGTAAGTTATGTAGCTAAATTCCTGGGACCTGACAGAATTTCTAAGCACACATAGGTACTTGCTGAATATTTGCAAAATGAACAAACTTAAATGATAAAAGACAATTTTAGAACATGCTAAATGACTGACAGATTATTTGCAAGACAAGATATATTTCACTTAGCTAATAAAGTATATGGGATTTATAGTTTTTTGTTTTGTTTTGTTTTTACAGAGCTATTTTAGAAAAAATCACTCAAATCAACTATTTTTTGGGCTGGCCAAATAGCTCAGTGGATTAAAGTGTCTGCAAGCAGGTGGTTCAATCCCTCCACCTGCTCTGCTGGCTCCACCCCCAGGGTGCACTGAGAAGGCAATTGAGACTGGGTATGGTGGTGTGCACCTGTAATCCCAGCTCTTGGGAGGCTGTAAACAGGCAGATCACTAGGAGTCCAATTTAGTAGTGAGACCCTGAACACCCTGTAGACCCCTCCCTAAAATCCAAAATAAAAAAATCCCCAACTATTTTTTTTTTTATATAGGATCTATGCTTTGGTGTGTGTGTGTTAAAAGAAAGTCTACAGAGTGTTCAGGGTCTCACTACTAGATCTGACTCATACTGATAGGCCTGTTTACAGCTTCTGAATAGCTGGGATCACAGGCTTGGGCCGCCACACTGTCTCAGCATTCCCTGGGGGCAAGTTGGCTTAGCAGGTCCAGGGATTACACCTCTGGCCCTTGACACCTGTTTGATGGTGTTTTAATCTATTGAGCTATTTGGCTGGCCTTTGAACTATGTTTTAGTGAATAAACTTGTTCTTTCTTTTTTGAGACAGGGTCTCACTGAAGTTCAGGCTGGCCTTGTTCTCACTTTTTTATAGCCCCCAGGCTGGTCTCAAACTCCCAGAGATCCTCCTGGCTTAATCTCCTGAGTGCTGGGATTACATGCATGTGCCACCACCACACCCAGTTCTGGGGCCACATAGCGGGTATGCACTTCAAACTGAAACTTTACACTGGGGCATACAGGGCCAAAACTGCATGGCATGTGGGGCCTGGGATCAAATTCGGGTTCTTATGCATGCCAGGTAGAGGCTTATGCCTCTGAGCTATCTCTCAGGCCTCAAACAAGTGTAAAAGGTTACATCTCTGGCATGGTACTGCACACTTCATGTCCAAGTGCTAATCCTAGCATTCTGAGAGGCTGAGGATGGATAGTGTCAAGTTCAAACTTAGCTTGGGAACTTAGGGATGTCCTGTCTTAAAACTGATCAAACAAACAATAAACAAACAACAAAAAACTCTTTCCCCCAAAAGCCCAAAAACAAAAGTGCTGGTGATGTAGCTCAGTGCAAAAGCCTTGTGTTCAGTCCCTAAGACCAATAAATTAAGTTTAAATTAAATTAATCCCAGAGGTAGTGATGAATTCTTTAGCATATGCTACTTAAAGGAAATAAGACAAAGCTACTTAGGAACATAGTAAAATTAATTTTAGAAAAAGTTAAAATTTTGGCTGCCAACAGAAAAAAAAATGTATTTTTATTATTTTATATAAAATTTTTTTCTTTTTAAAATCTTATTTATTTTTATTATAATTTTATTTTTAAGAGTAAAAACAAAAACAAATATACAATCAGGGTAACATATAGCAATACACATGTTACAGACTTTGGAAACAAGAATAGCTCATTAACAATGTATATTATCTATTTTTACCATCAAATATATTAAAAAGGTATTTAAATAAATATATTTAATAAGTAAGGCTACAAAGCTCTCAACAACACAGGCAAAGGGATAGGGCCCCAGGAATGAGGCTCCTCTGGAAGAGACAGGTGCTTAATATGCTTGGTGAACAGTTAGAAGCAGCGAATATGTCTTGTTATAATTTTAACTGAAACACACAATTTATACATTTCAAGAAAAAGGTGTGGGAATCCCAATAAGATACTAATGCTATGAGTGATACAGAGGCAGTAGGTTTTCCTTCTCCCCTTTTCATGTTATTAATCATTTATTCATGTTTTCTGAAAATAGCTAAGTATCTTCATACCAAGTGAAGGGGTTATAAGACTTTATGTAACTCATTAGTATGACAGCAAACTTTAAGTTCTACTTGTTGTGGGTTTTCCTATCACCCTAGAATCTTCTAATCAGTATTATATTACTGTTCCCCCAACTTTATTATGTGATTTTAAAATTACTGTCTCATTCTCAAGTTAGCCTATAAATAGTGGTTCTCAACCTTTCTAATGCCATGACCCCACAATACAGTTCCTCATGTTGCAGTGACCCCAAACCAAAAAATAATTTTGGTGGCTACTTCAAATTAC
>PVJA010018834.1:0-39316 GCA_004027025.1 Myocastor coypus
CAAATATTGCTCAGTAGCTGTGTATGAACTGAAGTGAATTAACTTATTTTGAACTTGATTGAAATAAGTGCAGGCATGTTAAGTGTTCTGAGTAGACCATCATTTAAAGCTACTTATATTCATTTATTTATTCATTTTTGGTTTATTGCTTTAATAAGAAATATCAATATGATAGTTTTACAACACATTAGTAGTACATTCGCAATAATTGACACATTGCATATTGTCCTCATAATAGTAATTCAGAGCAGTAAGTGTGGACATGATACATTTTTTAATGGATATTGGTAAGGAAAGAGAAAAAAGAAAAAAAATTCTTCTCTTTATGTATACATAGTCCAATGTTCCATAATTACAGTGGGTTACTGGTGAAGCTAGCAATGTTGGAGGTTGATATAAGCCTCTTACAGCTCATCATACTAATCTACTTCTGCATTTTATGCCTCGTAATTAAGCTTTTCTACTGGATGATCAAGGGCAAGTTAAAGCAAGACCTGTGTCACAAAGCATTCATCTTTTGTATCTTCCAAGGTCAAATCCCCTCAAGATTAACTTTGGAAACATGTACAATGTCAAGCTACTTATGAAGCAATCCTATATCACATGATCATGTCCGCTTCTATAATAAATAGCTTATAAATTAAAATCTGCGTCAAACAATTCTCCAATATTTTTTATCAGTGATGATGTAGAATAAAAAAGTAGTAATTTTTTTTACAAGATGAAAGGCTGAACTTTAGAGAAATGTATGCATGAGTGTGTGTGTTTCCTAGAAAAATATAATCTTCTAAGGCAGATAACTGGGTAGGCAGTTACCTTGTGCTAGTTTTGAGGTGCTTCATGGGTCATAGTTCTCAGTATGATACATGATGCAGCATTTATTTCATAATTAACAGAGTGGCAGAGGGCCAGCCAAGTAGCTCAGCAGATTAAAGTGTCTACAAGTAGGCACAGGGGTGGGGGGTTTGATCCCCGGGCCTGCCATGCCAGCCTGGTCCCCGGGGTTGCAGTAAGGCAATTGAAACTGGGCGTGGTGCCTTGCACTTGTAATCCCAGCTCTTGCGAGGCTGTAAACAGGTGGATCACTATGAGTCTGATCTATTAGTCATACCCTGAGCATCCTGTAGTACCTTCCCTAAAATACAGAAAAAAAAAAAAGAGTGGAAGATTTTACATATTTATATTTCATAAGCTAGTAAGAACTTGCATCCAAAAGTAATTATGACAAGAATTAGGGTTAGCTCTCTTACTATTTTTTTATTTTTAAAAATATGCTAAAATACAATAGTTTCCATATACTACCATCATCAGTTGCTAAGGAAATATCCTCTACCCAAAAAGTAGACCACTCATGATCTCAAAATCAAGGAATCCCTCTAAATGGAAAGCATTTAGCTTCATGAAAAGTTTCCAGCATTGTTTTTTAAATCTTGCTTTTGTCCTTTTGTTGCTGACTGGTGAAAATGTTATCACAAAACATTAGGGCTCTCTTGGCTGGTGTTTAGGAACCACCAGTAGAATTAAAACCCTCTAGGCTGGACTGATGCTTCTTTGTGTCCTGCGGCCCAACCGCAACCTTTCCATGCCCCTTTTAACTCTGCACCTTCCTCTCCTGTGTTCTTTCCCAGGCAAGTTGGCCTCTCCTCATCTATCATTCCAGCTCCCTTGCTGTTGCTTTTAAGTTCAGCCCAAGGGAGATTCAGGCAGGAGAGTAGAAGGTGAGAGGAAAAAGGTCTGAGTGCATATTCTACCCCTTGCACACAACTGGCAGTGGCTGTGCTCCTTTTCTCAAGCTCTCTATTTAGATCTAGATCATCTATGCTGCTCCTCTCCCCTACTCCCCTACCTGTTCAGGTCAAAGTAAGGCCAAGGGCACCAGCACTTCTGCATAGCACCTGGCCCTCTGTTGTTGATGCCAATACACCAGCCACATCTTTGTAAATAGTCCCTTCATTTGATCACTGCTGTGCATTGGCCATCTCTTTCCTGCTAGGAAGCACACTCTTCACTGACATGAAAATGCTGAGATCCAGATAAGTGAAGTGGTTGGTCCAGAGCCCCACTGTCCCTGAGAAACATGGCCTTCTAGAAGACAAGCTAGATGTTTCTGCATGTTCACAGGCATCACCCATGGCCACCTCCTGCTCAGGCAGGGGCACTTTCTGTAGTCCATACTAGTCATCTCCTCATGGAGCTTTCACTGTGTACTGAATTCTGATCTTAATGATGGGCGGTGACGTAGATTTGCGCAGTAGAAGGGACTAGGGTGTGGGAGAAGGGAAGCACCTGGGGAAAGACACTAGTTCCCATAAGAAATATGCACAGCCTGCAGAAGGGCGAGCAAATGAGCTCCACAGAGCTCCACTGCCACTGTGGCAGTGGCGAGCGTAGCCAGGAGCTGAGGCATGAGGCAGGAAGTTCAGCTATTGCAAATTAAGTTATGTTTTCAATGACACAAAATCATTATGCCTCTAAGCAGGGACTGGCTAAGCTAGGAGCCTGGCATGTTGGAAGTCTTAAGCTGTCTGAGACATTCAGTTTTCCAAAACTGACCCATGTCAAAATGTTCCCTACAAAGGTGAATTTTGTTTAACAACCGTATTTTAAACAAATGCACATGCGCTTACTTACTACATTAGCTTTGTTCTACTTGACTGAATTTCCTTTGATCACTTGCTGACGCAAATGCATCCCTGTGGATATTCTCTTTTTAACTAGGGCTTTAAAATCAAATTATCCTTCTTGCAGGATTAATAGAATTATTAACATTTAGGGAAGACCTCATCTGTTGAAGTGTTTGTCCATTTCACTTGATCACTTATCCCTCAGTCCTGACACAGCCCTAACAACACCCTCTTCACAGCCATCACCTTGTCCTGTGATGACCCCACTGGGCTCTGGCCTTGGCCAGTAGGACTTCCCTGGAGCTCTGCTTCCATCAGCGTGGACACGTGGAAAATATTGCTCAAAAAAGTCACTGTTTCCACCTCTCAGCATGAAGAGCTACTCTACCTGGTACAAGCGCCGTCTTTGACTGCTGAGGCTGTAATCAATCAACACTTATTATTGAGCTCTTATGAAATACTCAGCAAGGTTCTGTCTGGCCTCTGCACACAGGAGTCTTTCTAGGTGCGACACATGAAGTTTGATTAATTAGAGACCTTGAACAGGCTTCCAAGTGTTAGAGCAGTTTTCATGGCTGAAGGAGAAGAGGAAGGTCACTTTAGCTCAGAGAAATAGAGGCTTCAATGCAAAGGAGGGGACAATGAGGAGATGCTGGGACAGACTGAAGAAACCAAGAGAAGCAAAATGAAGAGAAAATTGTAAATTTTCACATGGTAAGGCTTTCTAACTAAAAGAGAACCTACTCTTAAAATTTCATATGAAACTTATTCAAAATTGTTAAACTATCAACCCAAACACATATGTAAAAGTGTCTTTCTTTACCAGTAATCAAAGGGTTTGTTCAATTTTAAATATTTAGTTTTAGTTTGATTATCTTAGCTAGCTGTCTTGACCTTTATGCAGAAATTTTTTCAGGTGAAAGGTAGAAATTAAGAGCAGGAATTACTAAATTGCTGAAATTTATCATTTGTAAATGTACATATAGGCTCAATGCCAAGCACTGCTTTATTTCCTATGTTTTCAGGACTTTTATGTCGTGTAATAGACTGCTAAATAATGCGTTCATCTGTCCATACTTCCACCCCTGAGAGTGTTTGTTTTTATTATCAACACACATTGCATGTGCCAACCCATGCCTCGAAGCAGAATCAAATTCCATCCTATCCCTCTGCTGTTGCCATTGCACTGTGCAAAGTGGGACAGTGACTGACTGCATTTAACACTTTTAGGGTTTTGGAAACCACACATCTACTGCCAAACCTTCTAACTCTATGCTGTACTTATTTCTGAAATTGTTCTTCATTACTTTTTTGTTTACTTATTTGTTCAGTTCACTAGGTTGTCTCTTATTGAAAAGCATTTGCCAGACAGGGGCCAGGAAAGCCAGAAGACTAGCTCGAGAGAGGGAGCACAGCTTTAGTTAGGAGAGAAGCCCTCAAGTGGGAGGAACAGTTGGAGGAGGAGTTGGCAAAGCTTGTAGCTGCGGTGCAGACAGGTGCATTCCTCACAGTCTGTTCTGGCTTTTCCCCATTCTATAATGCTTAACAGTTAGTTCCCTTAAGTTTATCTGTACAATAGCCCCATGTTATTTAAAAACAATCTCTTATGTCAATTTTGCTTTTAATGTTGTTTCCTTACTGAAAATAGTTTTCTTGGATGGAAAATTTGGGGTATTTGGATAAAAAGTCCTAGAGAAATGGGTTGGCTGATTGTGTGGGGTTTTGTGAAGATTTGTCTCCTTTCTTTTTGTTGGCATATTCTCACAAAACATAAGAGTTATGCTCATACTGAGGAATTTGTATATACATACATGCAACATATCAAATATTTTTAATCCCTTTATTACCCTTACAAGTATTTCTTTTAATGTTCTGTGTGAGATCAACTTCAGATGAGAAGATTTGCCCAGGAGATCGCAGTATGCATGAGGCAGTCTCAGTCTTTCTGGAGTAGTTTAACCTTTTGACAATGTCCCCTTTCTACATGAAATGTTTCACAGCATGTGTTTATTCCTAGTTACCAGTACACAAAGATTTGTTCTTCATACTTGTGGAGAATATTTGGATCCATGCTTAAAATTATCAGAATCATCCTGAAACAGGGAAGGTCATCGGCCCACTTGGTACTTAACATCACCATTGCAGACCGGATGTTAATCCCATAAAGACAAACTTTTAAAAGTGAGTATGCAACTTTGTGGGACCGGCCTTGCCTTAGGGAATCAGCTTGTTTGTGAAACTTAATGAAACTTCTTTTTCTATCATGCATAGAATTCCACTTATTTCAGAAGCAAGGGGAAGAGTCCAGGGTTCAGTATAAAAGATAAGCTATTATAGAAATGGAACAAATGCTTTATCTTTATGGCACATTCCATTTACCAGCAGATGGCTCTATTGTATCACCAGGAAATGCACAAATGTGTAACTTGGGAAATATCTTGAACTAAAGGGAGAAATAAAGCCACAGTTAGACCTTTAGAATGTATAGGAACACCATATATTCTTTATGGGGCTAACCAGAAGCAGCTAAGACAGCAAGGACATCTTGAGAATATAGGGCACACCTAGGGGAATATAGGAGAGTCATAATGCTGGCACACATTAAATATTCCATTTTAGTTTTCATAGCAGTCTGTAATTCTTAATTGTCAGAACAGCCCAAGAATAGTTAGGAAGAGATCGGTTCTCAGTGACTTATATAACTAGTTATTTCTATAGCCATTTTGTAGCTTAGAAAAGGTGACATTGGGAAAATTTTGAGAGGCAAGATCTGTATGCCTGCTGATTTGAGTCACTGAGTCATTTGAGTCCCACATTTTGGAGGGGAATGATCTGAGTCTAAAGCATGTGGGGCCTTTGCAGTAACATTAGAAACAAATAGGACAGAAGCCAGAAGGACAGAAGCTTCTCTCAGTCCCAATGACCCTCTTCCTCCTGATATGTGAACGTTCATGCTTAGGCTTTAGGTGACATCTCCCATTAGTTTACTTGACTCTTTAAGAACAAAAACTACAGATTAACCCAATTGCAAACAACTCTAAATTAAAACTATTAAGTCGTACTTTTTCCTCTTCTAGAGAAATAGTCTTACTTTTCCTCTTCTTTTGGACTGTAATTTGTTAAACTCTAAGATTATTGTTTTTATAATGTTTTTCTGTTTTATTACTGTGTTAAACAGAATAAGTATTATGTGAGTTTACTTAGCCAGTCCTTAGTCCATAAAAGAGTTTGAGATGTTCCTGGACGTGATCAATGTCAGAAAGTTATAGTTGATTATTGCTTTAAAGAGAAAGTCCTTTAAAGAAAATACACTGAACCAAAATCATGTGCTTTGGCCCAACTCAAATTTGTGAACATTTGCTAGAAGGAAGTAGTAGAAAAGACTAAAGCTTTGTCTAAACAGGTAATACCTGTCATGGGAACTGGAAATTCTTCCCTGTGCAACGCAGTAAGTGCAAGTCTAGCATGCAGTCTAACTTCTGTTCCACTGGCGCACACGTGTGCATGGACATGCACATGAGTGCAGTTTTTCACTCAGTACTGACTCCCATTGGTATGGAAATCTTCAGCCTTTGAAGCTTTACATATTTATATTTTACATAATTTTAATTCTCCACATTTTCCATGAGGTAGGCAAACCTTCCTTAAGCATGTGGTTTTCTTGAATAAGTGAAGTGTATTTACCTTATAAACACATAAAACCACAGGCAAAATAAAACCTTTAGGAACCACACAGGCTGATTTTCTTGAATGATTTCAGGAAAGTTTCCTTGGAGGAGAGCATTTCAAATATTGACTTCCCTCTTGACTTCTTGATACTCATAGGAGCAAAGCAGGTCATCCATGGAGCTGGCCTGTGCTAGCAGCCTGCAAACGACAGATAGATATTCTTCATGTATAGCATGTCTCTGGTTTCACACGCATTGGCTGTGGGTATCAAAAACTCAGAGGAGAGAGACTGTCCCAGTTTACTTTTCAAATAATATAGTACAACATTTACTAATCTTGCTATTAACCCTGGAAGGGGTCATTGGCCCCAGTGATTCAAAATTGCTAGAGCTTCCCTCTCCTTCCTTGTGATACCACCAACAATCACTATTACGATAATCAATGAAGGAAAATGAACAGAAGAGACCTTGGATTATTAAAATAGTTATTAAATTTTCACAGATTGGAACATTTGAATAAGAATATATTTTAAATCTTTTGCAAAAATAATTCTACAAGGTGTTTTTTAAATAATAAATATATTGCTAGGGAGATAGCTCAGTGACATAAGTGCTTACCTGGCAAGCACAAGGTCCTAAGTTTAATCCCCAGTACTAAATAAATAAATACAGAAACATATTTATATAATAAAATCTTTTCTTTTTCCTTCTTTTTTTTTGGGGGGGGGCAGTCCTGGGAATTACTCACACTTAGGACTTTGCACTTGCCCAGCAAGTGTTCTGCAGCTGAGCCATACTGTAGCTCTTTACAGTAAATTATCACTAGGCCAGTTCTATGTAAAGTTTTCCAGAAATTCCCATAACAGGAAGTAGAACTTGTTATGAGAAAAAGAAGTACTGTTAATATGTTATGTAGCGAGACAAAAATACATGATAACATCTTTAAATTCAACTTACAGAAAGCAAGTTTAAGCCCAGCCTTGACAACTTAGCAAGACTCTACCTAAAAATCATGCTGGGGTTATAGTTCAGTTCAGTGAGAAACTGAGAAAAAAAAAAAAAGTAGATTCTCTATTTTGAGATATTTTCTGACTGTGATCCAAGCAAAGTGTCACAAGGGGACTCATGGCACTGAATGAAAATGTATCACCATTTTGGGAAGGTTTTGATCTCAGCTATGTGCTATAGGCTTGGCTTATCAACTGTTTTTTTTTTGTTTTATTTTGTTTTGTTTTTTCGTAATAGAGCTCAAACTGTGACAAAATTATGAATAATGAAAAACTAATATAAAATAACATTTACAAGCTAAAAATGTAAAGAACAAACAACAATTTCAGAGCCTCCAATCAAGGGTTTTTGAATGGCTGAATGAAAGAGGCTATCCCTGCACTAAGGTATATGTTTATTTTATAATTTAATTCCTTTTTATGATTTCTCATTTCAGCATGATTCAGTTCATTCATAAAAATAATTATTTCCCTTTTTATAAATATTTTATCTGACAGAGATAGTTCCTAAGTGATGAAAGCAGTGTTCAGAGGGACATTTATAGTGGTGCATTCTAGCATCAGGAAAGCAGTGTGAGCACGAATGAACAACCTTATGCTGCACTTCAAGCTTCTAGAAAAAAAGATAGTCAGTCAAGCCAAAAAAAAAACCACGGAGGAAGCTATAAAGATCAGAGGAGAAACTATTGCAAGGCAATAAGAAAACAATTAAGAATTAATGAATTAGGGAGTTAGTTCTTTGAAAGGACAAATAAAATTGATAAAACCTTAGCCAACCTGATCAAAAGAAGGAAAGGAAAAGCTCAAATTCATGCAATAAGGACTTCAAAGGATGAAATAACTATAAATACTACAGAAATTCAAGTCACATAACTACTTCAAAAATATTTGCTCATATAAGATGGAAAACACAAGGGGTACTAATCGATTCTTAGGTACATCTGAATTACTAAAGCTGAATCAAGATGATATAAAAATCCTGAATAACTCAGTATCAGTGAACAAAATTGAAAATGTAATTTAAAAAAATTAGCAAAAAAGAAAAGCCCAGTTCCTAATAGATTGACAGCTGAACTCTATAAGAAACTTTGAAAAGACTTAATGTCAGTTCCTCTGAAACTCTCTAATGAAATAAAAGAGAAGAAATTCTCCCTAACTCATTTCTGGAGACAAGTATTACCATGATCCCAATACCAGAGAAAGCCCAAACCAAAAAAGAGAACTCCAGACCAATCTACCTAATCAGCACATATCCAAAAATTTTCAATAAAATACTAGCAAACAAAAGGTAGCAAATCATCAAGAAGATCATACATCATGGCCAAATGGGATACATCCCAAGAATGCAGGGATGGTTCAATATAGGGTAATTAATAAATGTAGTACACAGTATCAACAGAACCAGAGACAAAGATTACACGATCATCTCAATAAATGCAGTAAAAGCTTTTGTTAAAATCCAACACTCATTTATAATTAAAAACCCTGCAGAAAATCAGAATAGATGGCCTTTACCTCAACCTGATAAAAGCCATCTATGACAGGGCTGGCCAAATAGCTCAGTGGATTAAAGTGCCTGCAATCAGGCACAGGGACCAGTGTTTGTTCCCTCATCTTGCTGTGCTGACCCTGCCCCCAGGGTGCTGAGACAGAAATTGAGACTGGGCTTGATGGCTTGTGCCTATAATCCCAGCTCTTAGGAGGCTGTAAACAGGTGGGAGTCCAATCTAATAGTGAGACCATGAACACCCTACAGAACCTTCCCTAAGATACAAAAAAAAGGAAAAGTTATTTATGACAACAACCAGCATCGTACTAAATGTGCAAAAAATGAAAGCTCTTACTTTAAAATCAGGAAAAGACAAGGATGTTCCCTGTCCCCACTACTATTCAATATAGTGCTATAAACATTACCCATAGCAACTAGACTAAAGAGAGAAATTAAAAGAATAATGATAAGCAAGGAAGAAGTGAAATTATCATTATTCACAGAATACTGCATAGAAGGAGCTGGGGAGATAGCTTGGTAGCACAAGTGCTTGCCTGGCAAGTGCAAGGTCGTGAGTTCAAATCCTGGTCCTGCAAAAACAAAGAATACTATAAAACCCCCCAAAACTCCACCAAAATACTTGTTAATTTATTAACCAAAGTCAGTAGCATACACAGATACAAAGTCAACAATCAAAAATTAGTAGCATTCCTATACACAAATAACAAATTGAGGGAGAAATTAAGGAAAAGCACCTTTCACAATTGCATCCAAAATAATAAAATAGTTAGCAATCAATCTAACAAAGAAGCAAAAGATCTATACAGTGAAAATCATAATACTCTGAGAAAAAGAGATTGAAGCAGATTTCAGAAGATAGATATTTGTTACTCATGGGCAGGAAGTTCCAGCATTGGCCATACTCCCAAAATTGTCACACAGTTTCAATGCAAAATCAATTAAAATACCATCAGTATAGATATAAGATTATCTAGAAAAAATGCCTAAAATTAATCTGGAACCAGAAAATACCGAGACTAGCAAACGCAATCCTGAGTAACAAAAGAAAGGTAGGAAGCATCACAATCCCTGACTTGAAATTATACCACAAAGCTGTTATGATAAAACTAGCATGGTATTGGCAAAAAAGTGGACCTGAGGATCAATGGAACAGCTTAGAAGATGCAGGCACACACAAGCACCTTATCTTTGAAAAAGGGGCCAAACATGTTCACTGGAAGAAAGATTGCATCTTTAATAAACAATGCTGGAACAACTGCCTTTCCACATACCTAAGACTAAAATTAGACCCATGTCTATCACCATGGACTAAACTAAAGTCAGAATAGATCAAAGAACTAAATATTAAAATAAAATATTAATCTACTGGAAGAGACATTAGGCATTGGGATAGGTAGAGAGTACATGAATAAAAATAAAGCTACATGGGAAATACTTCTAAGAATGGACAATTGGGATATTATTTTATTGAAAACTTTTTGTACATTAAAAGAAATTACCAACTGGGTGAAAAGGAGTAGGAAAAAATTGTAGCCATCTGTTCCTCAGACAAAAGACTTCTGTCAAGAACATATAAGGAATTTTTAAAAAGCAAATCTCCAAAATGTAAAGACCCAAGCAAAAAATGGACATCTGAGATGACACACTTCTCAGATGATGAAATATAAGTGGCAAATAAATATACAAAAAAATGTTTACATCATTGGCCATTTGAGAAATGGAAATTAAAATAATGCTGCTATTTCATCTCACCCACAGAAAGAATGGCTATAATCAAGAAGTCAGCCAATATCAAATGTTGGATGGGTTGTGAGGAGAAAGGAGTCCTTCTCCACTTTTGGCGGGAGCACAGCCTGGTGCAGCCACTATGGAAATCAGTGTGGAGTTTCTTCAAAAAACTAGTATTACAGGTCCCATTTAACAGCGATTTCCATTCTGAGAATTTTTTCAGAACTGAAAGCATCATGCCACTGTGATATATGCACACCCATGTTTATAGCAACACAACTTGTCACAGCCAAGTCTTGGAAGCAACCTAACTGAGGAATGGATAAAAAAAAAGACATGGTATTTTTATTTTTTTATTTACTTTTTGTCCTTTTTGAGACAGGGTCTTGTTATGCAGTTTAGCCTCTCCTTGAACTCACTTTTGTAGCCCAGGCTGATATCAAACTCACCACCTATCCTCCTGCCTCAACCTCCCAAGTGCTGGGATTATAGGCGTGGACCACCACACCTGGTAGACATGGTATTTTTATACAAAGGAGTATTACTCAACTATAAAAAGGTAACTTCAAGGCTTTCATAGGTAAATGGATGCAACTAGAGACATTCGTAAGTGAAGTGTGAGTCAGTTCCTCAGATATAAACATCATATTGTCTCCCTAGTGTAAGAACCTGAAAGAGTAAATAAAATCTGAAAGGTCCAATGAAAGGGAAAGAAACTACTGGGAGAGAGGGGATGAGGGAAAAGAGGAAAGAAAGAGAGAGAGAGAGAGAGAGAGAGAGAGAGAGAGAGAGAGAGAGAGAGAGAATAGAAAAATATACACGAATATACAAGAATAGCTGGAACAACTGTTCTGCTGATTTCTAGTGGTTTATTGAAAGGAGCAGTTAATGCTTAATTTTCTTCTTTTTTATCTTTTTTGGCCAATTGCTAGTATCTCATACTCTAGCCTGCTTAGGCAGATATGGTGGCCAGGATATAATGCCTAGCACTGCATCGCAGCTCTCCCCTTCCCACCTCCGGGGCACACTAAGATGGAAATTGAGAGTGGGTGTGGTGGTGTGCACCTGAAATCCCAGATTTTTGGATGCTCAACACAAGCAGATCACTATGGGTCCAATTTATATAGTGAGACCTTATAGATCTAACACACACACACACACACACAAATCTAATAATCTGAACAACTAATTTGAAGACAACAATATCAACAATGTTCAATATAACATACTATCATCTTGTTTAGTGAAATTCTGTGTCTTTTTAAATTTCTATTGTTTTTAAGCCTCTTTAAAAATTAAAAAGAAAAAATATAGTTCCTAATATTTTAGATTCTTAACTGGTGGATAGCCTTGCAAAACACCAAGCAATTAGATATATTTATCTTTTTCAGTTTCAGCAGATGAAATATATAAAATGCAAATGGGATGTTCTTCAGCTTCTTAATGCTTAGCATAAGTAAAACGCAGGTTAGGTTAACCGACCTCTAAGCCAGGGCTTGTCTGCTCCAGCAGCCCACAGATGACTAAATCCCTGGAGAGACAGAAGTGAAAGTGATGCTTGAATGACTCCAAAATGAATGGCACAATAGCATTAAGTTGCAGGATCTGTGTCGATGTCCTACGGAGTAGTTGTTGGAGTTTCCAGATTTGTGTAACTCAGTAACTTAATTGGAAGCTGGCAATAGTTTGAGAAGAAGGAGGGAATGGTGTACAAAAACATACCACAGGCACTTTCAAGTTACATTTTTAATTAAGTTGAACATAGTATTAGACTTGGCTCTCACCATTGCTACTGTTGAAATAGGTCAAATACAGTATTTTTGAAGAGTTTAATCCTAATGTTTTTGCTTTCTCGATATCTTAGTATAATCTTATCCTTGAAAAAGTGGTAATTGTAATGGTTTTATTTTCCATATGTTTTAAAATTTTAAATTGACTGATGCTTTTTTAAATAAAATAGGAGAACTATAAGGACTAGGGAAGCAAAGCTTTCATAAGGGTCTTTTTGAAAGTATTACAGAAAAAAACATCTTTCTCAAACAAGCAAACATTTGTCCACTGGGTGCCACTGTCTTCCTTGCTAGCCATGCATTAGGTACTTGCAGAAGGCATAGTCTTTATTATTAAAGGCAAAAGATTACTGTGTGTGTGGGTGGATGTGTGTAAATACTTTTGCCTGTGTTACATGTTAAGGTACTTTTAAATGTCAATAGTGTAGGACTTATTTCAACGAGATTGGGTTTATAGTTGACTTTCATGTTTAACACAAATTATGTTAGTCAGGCAGATGAGCACTGGCCAGATGAGCTGGCCTTATAGGCTGACATGAAGAGGGCAATTAAAAGAAATAACAAGGACACAGGTTTGCACTGGGGAAAAAGGGTAAATTTTTCCTTTCCTCTAGGCTTTGCCTCTTAGGGAAGAAGTTAGAATTAATTGAGAATGAAAAATAGGGATGTGTTGAGTTTTAATATACCCTAGATGCATCTTGGTTCTGGGTCTCAGATTACCTAAACTTGATTATTCTAAGGTCCCTCCAAGATGTCCCTTGGCTTACTTATGAGAAAGAAAAATAAAATTAATTCCATCCCTGGCCCCACATGCACCTCCAGCCTCACCCCCAGGGAGCTCTGGGCCAGCTACCAAGTCTGGGAATAGCGATGCACACCTGTAATCCCAGCTCTGGTGGCTCTGAAAGTAGGAGGATCACTACAAGTCCAAGCTGCATAGTGTGACCCTATACCAAATACATAAATAGAAAAAAAAAAAAACCTAACAATAATGAAGGAATGAGCTTAGGATCACTTCTGATATATTGCCATATTAAACAGAATATTTTTGGTCTTTGCTCCAATTAATAATTATTCTTTAAATCTCTGTAATCATGTGACCATTTTTAAAATAAAAGAAATGCAAGAGTAAGATAACTTTACATTCGGGTTTGTAATCTAGGTAGTTAAAGGGATGACCAGGAACAGCAGCCATTCAGCTGATTGGAGTAAGGAAGCATCTTTAGACTCCCATATTCATCCTGGATCAATACAAACATCTCCAACTCTTTCATCAGAAAATACTTGATGACATTTCCTGAATGCTAAGAGCAGTCAGAAGAAAGCCAAATGTAGGGAATTTGGTTAGCAGGTACAGAAAAAGGAGAAACAAGAAAGACACAAAGCTTGCTGAGGATATAAAAAAGATGAAAGTAAGTTTTTTAGAGACAATCACAAAGAGTAGTTTTTGCACACGTGCTAGCTTCTATCAGCAGTACACACCTCGGAAAGACGGGAACATGCAGAGTGCTGTTTATGGTTATACATGAGCAAACTGACCACAGGACTGTTGTGTGGAGACAGACCCTAAGAAAATATCGCCAAAAGCCATGTGGTGTCACAGTGAAGCATGAGCCAGACGTGGCTTAAGACAGAGTCCGTGAAGCAACACTCCTGTTGGTGTGCTAAGCCCCAGTCTCACACACTCATTATGTGTCTAGTTCCCATCTCCAGCCATTGCACTGTGGGAGGCTCAGGCTCTATTTTGGCTCTGCTCTTTGTTGGCTTTGTTATGTTGGGCCATTTACTTCACCTCCCCAGCCACAGACATGTCGTCTAGAAGCAGGTAAACACTTTACTTTCATAGGGCTGTCCGAGGGTTGTGAAGTGAAAATCATCTGCCTCTTAGTGTTGCTGCAGCTAGAATGCATGTGTCAGCCTTAAATTCATATGCTATACTAGAGCTCTTGAAATGATGGCATTTTGAGATAGAGTATTTGCAAAGTGATTACACAATGGGGGTGGAGCCCTCATAAATAGGATTAATGTCTTAGGACCTCCTTTTACCCTCCCAGAATTTGAGAAAATAGCGAAATGTGCCATCCAGGAAGGTGGAAGTGGGCCCTCCAGCCAGTAAACTTGTTGGCACTTAGGTCTTCCCAGCTACTGTAAGTTCTCAATAAATATCAGTATATCTTGACTCTTACCACTAGCTATAAATGAACACTACAATTCTCTTCATGATGAGACACATAAACTAATCACTCACAGTCCCAACCCACCACAACAGTCTCTCTCACCACATGTGTCCTATGTGTATGTGTGTTTCTATGAATGTATATATGTCTTTCCTTACTGGTGTCATTCAACGTGTTTACAGGATGACACAAATCATACCACAGCCATTCTCTGGCTTTCCCAATCCTAGCCTCTCTACCACATTAAGCATCTCCCCCCATGGCTATAGATATAGCTCAGCAGGCACAAGTGCCTTCCTGGCAAGCACGAGGTCCTGAGCTCAATTTCCTGTATGCCCCCACCCACCCAGAAGAAGTGCCCCTGCATGTCACCTGCTCCCCACCCAATCTCCTTTCTCTCCACTTGGTTCCTACTCACCCCACACCTTTTTTAAAAAGAATTTATTTTGAACAGTAAAAATAGCCAAAACAAAGACAGAAAAAACAGTAACAAGTAAGAGTACATATAGTACAGAATTTCAAAGCAAGAAAAATTTAACAATGGTTGCATTACATATTTTCATCATCAAATCAGTATAGATCAACAGACATAGGTATGTAAGACTGATTGAACAATTAAACATTAACACTTTCAATAAACATTAATTTTTTTAATTCTTCCAAGTGTTAGTTAATTTTTTTAAAAAAATTAAATTCAATTTAATTTAAAATATTGGATTGGGTCTTTGAATTTTGGGACCCTAACTGTTTTTAGTTCTTTATAAATTCTAGATAGAAGACCTTTGTCTGAATATTTATTAGTTAAAATCTTTTCAAAATTCGTGGATTGTCTTTTCACTCTGTTGGTAATTTCTTTTCACATGAAAAAACTCAAACAGAGGAGGTCCCATGTGTTGATTCTTTTGAGTGTTAAACGTGCATTTTGATTCTTGTCCATGAGCTCTTTGTCTACCCCAACATCCTCAAGACTTCCTCCAACTTTCTCCTCTAGGAGATTTAGGGTTTCTCTTTTAATATTTAGATCTTTAATTCATTTTGATTTTAATTTAGTGCATGGTGACAGACCTGGGTCAAGTTTTAGTTTTCAAGATGTGGAGAGCCAGTTTTTCCACCACCATTTGTTAAAGAGGCTATCTTTCTTCCAGTAAACATGTTTGGCCCCTTTGTTGAAGATAAAGTGGCTGAGTGTGTTTGGATTTACTTGTGCATCTTTTAATCTATTCCACTGATCCTTGGGTCTTTTTTTTTTTTTCCAGTACCATGATGATTCTATCACAGTGGCTCTGTAGTATAATTTTAGGTCAGAAATTGTAGTGCCTCCTGCCTTACCTTTGTTGCCCAAGATTGTCTTTGCAATTCTGGGTCTTTTTTGATTCCAAGTAAATTTTAGGAATGTTTTCTCCAGGTTTGTGAGGTATGTGGATGATATTTTGATAGGAATGACATTAAACCTGTATAGCAGTTTAGGGAGTATGGCCATCTTCACAATGTTGATTCTTCCTATTCAGGAGCAGGGAATATCTTTCCATTTTCTGAAATTCTCTAGGCTCTCTTTTTTCAGAGTACTGTAGTTTTCACTGAAAAGCTCTTTGACTTGTTTAGTTAGGTTGATTCCTAAGTATTTTATTTTCTTTGGTGCTATTGTAAAAGGTATTGTTTCTCTAATTTCTCTCTCAGTATGTCTGTTATCTGTATAGAGAAACGTCATTGACTTTTGTGTGTTGATTTTGTAACCTGCTATGCTATGAATTTGTATATTAATTCTAATAGTTTGTTGGTGGAATTGTTGGGGTCTTCCAAATAAATTATCTTGTCATCTGAAAATAATGATAATTTAACTTCTTCTTTACCTATTTTTATTCCTTTTATTTCTCTCTCTTGTCTAATGGCTGTAGCTAATGGTTCCGCAACTATATTGAATAGGAGTGGTGATAGAGGACATCCTTGTCTTGTGCCAGATTTGAGACTAAAAGACTTCAGTTTTTCCCCATTTGGAATTACGTTAGCTGTTGGATTGTCATAGATGGCTTTTATCAGATTGAGGTAGAGGCCCTCTATTCCAAGTTTCTGTAGAACTTTGAACATGAATGAGTGTTGGACTTTGTCAAAAGCCTTTTCTGCATTAAATGAGACAATCATGTGGTTTTTGTTTTTGGCTTTATTGCTATAGCGTATCACATTTATAGATTTGCACATATTGAACCATCCTTGCATTCCTGGGATGAATCCTACTTGGTCATGGTGTGTAATCTTCTTGATGATTTGTTGTATTCTAGTGGCAAGGATTTTATTGAGAATTTTTGCATCTATGTTCATGAAAGAAATTGGCCTCTTTTTTATTTGTGTCTCTTTCTGGGTTTGGTGTCAGTGTAATACTTGCTTCCAGGAATGATTTTGGGAGGATTGCTTCCTTCTCAATTTCATTGAAGAGTTTGAGGAGTGTTGGGCTCATGTCTTCTATAAATTTCTTATAGAATTCAGTGGTGAATCCATCAGGTCCCGGACTTTTCTTTGTCAGTAGGCTTTTTATTACATTTCATATTTCATAGGCTGTTATTGGGTTGTTAAGAATTCTTATATCTTCTTGGTTCAGTTTTGTTAATTTATAATTTTCTAGGAATCTGTCTGTTTCTTGCGTGTCTTCAGTTCCACCACAGAGCTTTTCGATGTGCTCTTTCTCCACTCTCCTTTTGGTATGAGGGCTATAGTTCTTTCTACAGTTTGGCTGGTCTATTTCATCTGTTGGGCTTTTGTCTATTTCTACCAATTGTCAGATTTTTCTCACACTGTGAGCTGAATGAACAGTATGGGTGCGCAGTCCTCCATCATTTTCTTAGGTGGAGTGCAGGTCCATGACCATTCCTTACCCGACTGCAACCCCCTCCAGGAGAACTCAGTAACAACAATCTTCTAAGAATTGAGGCATGGCTTTAGGTATAATAATTAGAAAACTATTCAATCCAGCTATCCCTCTACTGGGAATTTTCCCAGAAGAACTGAAAACATCATACCATAGCGATATCTGTGCACCTATGTTTGTAACAGCCCAATTTGTAATAGCCAAATCCTGGAAACAACCAAAATGCCCATCATTATTTGAAGAATGGTTAAAAAAGATGTCGTATTTTTATACAATGGAATATTATTCAGCTATAAAGAATGATAAACTCGAAGACTTCATATATAAATGGATGTATATTGAGCATATACTCATAAGTGAAATAAATCAGACCTACATTTGTAAATATCGTATAGTCTCCTTAGTATAAGAAATCTAAAGAAGAAATAAAAGTGGAAAGGCATAACACAGCTGAATTGAAAACAAAGATTTTTGGAGCAACACTAAAACTACGCTTGGAATGCATCTCATTCAGGACTTCCAGATGTGTGCTGCTTCTATTGCAAACTTAATTACTGCTATACTCTCTCTCAAGTAAATGATTGGTTAACAAAAAGATTTTAAAAAAGGGTATTAATTGAGAATAAGAGACTAAGCGAAATACCATAGGCTTGACAGGCAACAATTTTGTACATCCTTAGATTTCTAAATGTCTGTGTAAAAATGTGTAACTGTTTTTATCACAATATGTAGAGATATATTAGAATATCAGTGACTGAAGGAAAATACCAAGGTCAAAGTAAGGCTAAGATGTATGATATTTAGAAAGGCAGTGAGGTTGAGATCAATTACCTATGTTATGAAGTAATTGTATCATGGAACTTTTCTTTTCTTTTTTTTTTTTTTGTGCGACCAGGGTTCAAACTCACGACCTTGCACTTGCCCAGCAGGCACTTGTGCCTCGGAGCTATCTCCCCAGCCCCTATCATGGAACTTTTCTGCTGGGGGATTGAGAACGTAAGTTAACAGATCAAAAATTAGAGAAAAAGAAGGGCTATGAGGATAGCCATCATTTTGGCTTTAGCCCTTCAAGGTTAGTGAGGACTCAGGACATAACAGAACCTGTGCTGTAACATCCTATCACTCAGGGGTTTCCCAAATTTTCTGGTCAAGGAGATTATGGGACCTCAGAGGAAAGGGATAAATGAAGTATAGTGTGTCTAGGGAGAGTCACTTTGGGAGAAAACATTCTCTCAGCTTTCACAGAGAGCAAATTGGTCAAGCATTGGCGATGACTCATCCTGGTGGCTGACACTGACAACAGTTCTACAAAGCACTGTACATGGTTCCAAAGTTAATCCTGAGGAGATTTGACCCTGAAAAGTATAAATGATAAAAGGTTTTTTTTTTTTTTTTTTGTCTTTTTGAGACAGGGTCTCGCTATGTAGTTGAGGCTGGCCTTGAGCTCACTTTTGTAGCCCAGGCTGGTCTCGAGCTCACACCAATCCTCCTGCCTCAGCCTCCCGAGTGCTGGGATTACAGGCGTGAGCCACCACACCCAGCAATAAAAGTTTTGTTAGACAGGTCGTGTTTTGGCTTGCACTTAATCACCCAACAGAAAAGCTTAATTACAAGGAATAAAATGCAGACCTAGTTTAGTATGATGAGCTGTAAGAGGCTTAAATCAACAGCCTTCAACATTGCCGGTTTCACCAGTAACCCACTGCAATTATTAAACATTGGACTATACATATAAGTATTTCTTCCTAGTTCAAAGAGAAGAAAACTTTTTCTTCTCTTCTTCTTCCCCCCGCTTTGGAACCAATATTGATTAGAAAATTTGTCATAACATTTGTGAGGACAACAATATGCAGTGTCTCAACTATAGTGAATGTACTACTAACATGATTTGAAATTCTTATATTGTTATCTCTTACTAAAAGTAATAAAAATTAAAATTCAAAAATAAGAGAAAAATAAAATAAAATTTTAAAGAAAAATATCAGTTACATACTAAGTATACCATAAACACTAGCCGGGAAAGAGATTTCACCACCTGATGCAAGAGCAAGAAGGTGAAAAGCCAAGCGGGAGATTTCTTTTTTTATTTCACTCAAACAGAGATGAAGCTTAGACAAAACACATAAAAGAATCTCCTTATGACCTTTGGGGACACAAAAATAGTTTTACCCCAACGCATCCACGAAGATAGGTTTGTTCTTAATTCTCCAAATGCACCAAAATTTCAGTGAAAGAGAGTATGGTAGTTTCATTTCTAGTTCTTGGGGGGAAAAAATGAACAGATTTTTTACTTGCTAGTAAAAGCTTGTCCCAGTTGAACATGTTTTCCTTTACCTACCTGATAAGAGAGGTATTTATTAAGTCTCTGAACAAAACCAGTAACTGGATATTCCTACATTCTAACAGCAGCTTATTGGACCACTTATATGCAAAGAAAAGTTCTTCTTTTCCCTCTTTCTCTCTCCTAGGAATCTCCCGCCCTAAAGTTTTCTTTTACCTTAAAGAGGTATTCGTGAAGACAAAGTTGAAAGGAAACGGGCTGAGGAGGGATGTGTAAGCTCAAATCCTAAAGGAAAGCATGTGTAGGACACGGCTTCTGCAATACACTGATGGCGGTGGGGCATGAGTGGAAGAAGTAATATTTACTAAGCACATAGTGTTCCAGGTACTGTGATTAGAAACATTTGATCTTCATTAAGGTGCAATAATATAATCTCCATTTATAATGGGGGAAACAATGAAACTCAAAAACATGGTCATTTCCCTAAACTCATACACTTAGTAACTGACAAATTTTGTATTACAACCCAAATAGTTTTAGAATTCAAGGTTCCTGTTGTTAATCCTATGTAGCCACAGGCCAAAGAAACTTGTAAGCAGCTTTCCATTGTCCTCAAGAAAAGTGTGAGTGAGAGCTGGGTGTGGTGGCACATGCCTGTAGTACCAGTACTCGGGAGGCTGAGGCAGGAGGATGAGTGTAGTTCAAGACCAGCCTGGGCTAAAAAAGTGAGCTCAAGGCCAGCCTGAACTGCATAGCGAGACTTTGTTTCAAAAAGACAAAAAAAAAGAAAGAAAGAAAGAAAGAAAGAAAGAAAGAAAGAAAGAAAGAAAGAAAAAAGAAAGAAAGAAAATTGTGAGCGACACAACTGCACTGTTTACCTTAAGATCTTACTTGTGATCTCAAGATCACAGTCCTAATTCTACTCCCATGTTTTTCATAAAATATCTTACTTTTATCACTATTTTGCATCACTGTAGTATGTCAACATAGTCATTGGAAATAAAAGATATTACCCCACTTATAATATTCTGTTTTTAATAGTGGTATTCTGATTTACAGAATATAGTAATTCTTGATCTCTTTGAAATTTGTAACACAAAAAAATTATTAAATTCTGATCTTGCTATCATTATTCTGTTACATTAGGGTTAGAGACAAGTTCTGTTTGGAAATAGTTTTCATATTTGATTTTCACAATGAAGACCAGTCAGTTTGCTTCAGTCTTGAAGGGCTTGTTTATGTAAAATGAAATGAATGTTGGCAGCAAGCTACACTTTTTTTTTCTGAATAAGAAATGATGAAAACTTTGCCACCTACACTAAGCAAGAACAACTGATATTGGTTTCCAAGCTGGAACCTAGAGAGCTTATTAGGCAAATTGGTAGACTTACGTCCAGGATTCTGATACAGCTGATCTGGAATCAGATTCAAAAATTTGTATTTCTAAAATGGTCCCATGCAAAGGCTAGCCAAATAGCTCAGTGGATTAAAGTGCCTGCAAGCAGGCACAGGGACTGGGGGTTCAATCGTCAAGCCTGCTGTGCCAACCCCGCCCCCGGGGCAGGCTGAGACAGCAACTGAGACTGGGCGTGGTGGTGTGTACCTATAATCCCGGCTTTTGGGAGGCTGTAAACATGTGGACCACTGTGAGTCCAGGCTACTAGTGAGACCATGAACACCATGTAGTCCCCTCCCTAAAATGCAAAAACTAAAAATAAAAACTAAAATAAAATGGTCTCATGCAGTTCAAGCAAGGGTGAGACACTAACCTGGTCCTTCAGGCCAAGTTTCCCTGTCCCAAGCAGTACAGAGTGATGGGAATAGGATTAGCTCTAGGTATACAAAACAGTCTGGGTAAGAATGGTCTAAAAATAAAGTAGATGTTTAGTTTACACTAAGTCTGGACCTAGGCATCCCCATAAAAGTGGGATCAGTCCACAATCCCCAGAGGTCTGAGCTTTGTCTGCTTCACATTCACAGACATTTTTTCCTTTCTACAGGTTCAAAAGGCCCCTCTAGCTCCACTCATCTTATACTTCAGGCAGCACAGGGACAGAAGAGGGAGGTACAAACAAGGTAGGGATAAGGTAACTCCCAGGTGAACAAGGTAACTCCCAGGTGAACACCTCTCCCTTTTCAAAATGTATGTATGTATGTATGTATGTATGTATGTATGTATGTATGTGTGTATGTATGTATTTGTTTATTTATTTGGTACAGGATCTTGCTATGCAGCCCCGACTCATAATGATTCTCCTGTCTCAGCATCCCCATACCTGTAATTACAGGAGTGCTCCACCATGCCCAGTTTAGGTGGCCAGCATGGCATGAAGTACTGGAGATTTAGCCTGGGTCCTTGCACTTGCCAGACAGTTGCTTAGATGACTCAGCTATCTCCCCATCCTGAGAAACCCTTTTAAAGACTTCTCTGAAAACCGCAGTGACTTAGCTACTTTCTCATTGATCAGGTACAGTACCTGAAGCCCACAGCTATAAGGAAGAAAGTTGTACTTTGATTCACAGATCACAAAGGCTTCAGTCAGCAACTGGCTAGTTGGCTCCAAGGCAGGGTGCCATTTCTGAAGGGCATAGCAGATGAGCGATAGCTCGCGGCATGGTGATGAGGAGCCATGAGAGAGATGAAAGCCACCATTCCTGGCTACAGCCCCAGCAGCCCACCTCTTTTAACCAGAATTTACCTCACAATATTACATTCATTTAAAAAAAATACAAAATAGTTTTTTTGAAAAGCATTAGAAATGATACAAGATTTCACTAAACAAATAGGAATTCAACAATGGTTACTGTATTACATGATGTCATCTTCAAATTAGTTGTTTAGGTTACCAGATATGAACATGAAAAATTGGCTTAAAAACCACGCAACAACAAAAAAGTTACAAAAACTTTAAAAAGAAACAGAAAGGAAAAGCATTTTAAGCCTTAACAGCTCCTTTCAAAAGACCAGCAAAGATCAGCAGTACAATTATCCACACTATCCTGCATATATATGTAAATATATATTTTCCCTTTTTTTTTTTTGTCCTTTTCTCATCCATTTTTACTTCCCATTAAACAAATTCTTTCCCTTTCATAGTATCTATAGTATCTTTCAGATTTTATTTACTCTTTTCGGTTCTTATACTAGCAAGACAATACGATGTTTGCACATGTGGGTCTGACTTATTTCACTTACCAATACAGTCTAGTTTCATCCATTTACATTGAACTCTAAATTCATAGCTGTCTAATCCAGTGACAAGCATCACACTCCTATGACCTAGTCATCTCCCCAAAGCCACAACTATAAGTTCACGAAGCTTTCGGGAGATCTTTAGATAGAAACCAGTCAGCTGAATTCCTATACATTACTGAGCATTCCTTTTGCAGGCAAGCTGAGAAACATCTGAAGTGTATTTAGCTGGGTATATCATTGTCTCCACAAGAATGGGAATTTTTTTATTAAAAAAAGAGAGATAGGTTATTTGGTGAGCATATAGCAATATCTGCTGCTTCCATCCAGTCCCAGCGTCACCTGAGTTTTGTCCTACCTAGTAACTCAGTGTTGTTTTGGAGATGTAGATCTAGTTTTTGCAGCATCACTTGACCAGATAACTCTTTTGGGGCTAGGGAGATAGCTCCTGGAATAAGTTCCTGCCTGGCAAGTACAGGGTCCTGAGTTCAACCCCTGGTACCACACACACCCACACACACACACCCACACACACACAAAGACAGCTCTTTTTATCACTGAATGATCTTTCCATACTCGAACCCCAACAACTCAGCAGACCATGGATGTACTTGGTTATTCCTAAATTCTTAATCTTTTTTTTTTTGTTGTTGTTGTTATTGTTAGTCTACAATTGTGTGGCATTCAGCAAGTACAGTTGGCTGGAAACCTCAGTCATCAAGTTTGTACCTCCAGTGAAACACACAGGATATATTTGTTTCAGCATTTCTTTTTATTTATTTTTTTTCTTGTTTCAGAACTTTTTTGTTTGTTTATTCACTCATTTTTATGGCTGGCTCAGCCCACTCTGAGGGTAGGGCTGGCGCAGCATGTGGTGCCGGGGATCGAACCACAGTCCCTGAAGCTGCCTAAGCTTTCCCAAGCAGGTGCTTTAGACCACTGAGCCATCCTGCCAGGCCCCTGTTTCAGCATTTCAAACTTAGGCAACTGAAGCTTTTTCTTCATTTATATTCTCAATTATACAAGTACTTATCATAATAATAATGTACCATGAATATGTATTGGCAAAGGGTACCTTTTTAATATAGAAAATGTGGAAGCATCTGCTTAGGCAGAGTGCAGCAGTCAGGGTTCAATCCCCTGGATGCAGCCCTGCCCCCAGGGTGCGCTGAGACAGTGATTGAGACTGGGCATGGTGGCGCGCACCTGTAATCCCAGCATTTGAGAAGCTGAAAACAGGAGGATCACTGAATCCAGTCTATGTAGTGAGACCCTGTAGACCCTGTACTAAAATGCACTACTATAATATGTAGGATACAGGACCAAAAAAAAAAATGTATTGTTCGGGAACACTGTGCTGAAAATTACAGAGGAAATCTGAGCAATATGGAAAAGCAGGTTTAAATTAACAGTCAATGACAAGAGCTGGGTTCTAGGCTACTCCTCTCTGCTGGGGTACTGTGCAGTGTGAGAAGCAGAGACAAGGTGCTTTTAATCTTTATTTGGAGAAAGAAAAATATCACTTGCAAGTTCTCAGAATGAACAAGAAAGTTAAAGGAAATCCTACAGGAAAATAAAGAACAGCGTAGCTCAGTTCTGAAAAAGATGATGTGATGTTTGGGGGACTAGTGATTTTGTAGGCTGTTTAAAGTTAAGATCAACTTAGGATTGGTTTTTTAAATTTTGTTTTGAGTGGGATTTTTCTTATCATAAGAACTAAGAATAAAACAGTGAACAAAGTTGTATAAAGATCCCTCGTCTATAGAGCTGACATTCTCAAGGGAAGATGGAGTGAGCAAGTCAGCATTGAAATACACGGAGAGTCACATGATGTGGGATGAAGAGCTTCCATGAAATAATACTGGATAAGCTGTGGGTCCTCAACTTTAACAAAAGGATTACAACAGAGAGAGAGAGAGAGAGACAGAGAGAGAGAGAGAGACAGAGAGAGAGAGAGAGAGAGAGAGAGAGAGAGAGAGGAGAGACTCCTACTGTTTTTGAAAGGAAGTAATGAACACTAAGATCAAGTTAGTGTCTTAAGTTTGTACAAGGTTATGGAACTCAGATTTTGTGGTCAGTGTGAGATTTCCAGAAATGACAGGACTTTTTTGCTGTTTTTCATTATACTGGATTTGCACCTGTACATGATATATCTTGATTCTTCTTTATGCCCATTATTCTCATCTCCCTTTAACATCTCTTTCTCCTCCTTGTTTATAAGAGGTTTGCATTTCATCTTTAAACTTGGTCAGATGGGTCTGATTTTTTCTGAACTCTTCATATATTCTAGGCATTAGTCCTTTTTAAATGAACAATTAGCAAAAAATTTTTGCCACTCTATGGATCTCTTTACTGGCTGTTTCTTTTTGATGTGAAAAATTTTCTAATAGAATGAGATCCAGTTATTGTGATATTTCCTATGCGATCATAATTTTGTTCATGAAGTTTTCATCTACATCAATATTTTCAAGACTTCTGGCTATGTTATCTTCCATCAGATTTAATGTTTCTGTTTTAATATTTAGATCTTTGATCCATTTTTGCTCTATATTACTGCATGATGAGCGATATGGGTCTAGTTTTGTTCTTTGGCAAATGGGAAATCAGTTGTACTAGCAGCACTTATTAAAGAGTCTACCTTTTCTTCCAACAAATGTGTTTGGCTCCTTTATCAAAGACAACATGGCTTGGAACTGGGTGAAATAGTTCAGTGGTCTAAGCAGCCTGCTTAGGCAATCTTAGGCAAGTTCAGGGACCATGGTTCAATCCCTAGCACCACATGCTGCAACAGCCCCACCCCCAGGGTGGTCTGAACTAGCCACCAAAAAAAAAAAAGAAAAGAAAAAAGATAAGGTTGCTGAGTGAGTTTGAAATTGTTTCCGAATCTTCTAATCCATTGAGTGATTCTTGTGTTAAGGTCCATTTTTTGTCAGCACAATGTTCTTTTTTTGTGTGTTAGTAACTTTGCAATATAATTTCAAGTCAGGGATGTGATTGCCCAGAACCACTTCTGCTATTCTAGATCTTTTGTGGTTCCAGTGAATTTTAGGGTTGTTTTTTTCTACTTCTGTGAAATATGCTATCATTACTATTAATTGGGTTTGCATTTATCCTGTTTGTACGGACTTCCAGGAAGAGGGCAGAGTATTGAACAGCAAAGAAAAAGCCTCTTTGAAATTTAGCGTCTAGACACTGGCCTATAGCAGTGTGAGGAGGAGAAGGAGGGAAGCAGGTCCCCAGGACCCAGCAAGGACCTGGAGTAAGAACTGAGGTCCATGGGGAGAGGAAAGAGAGAGACCTTCATGCAGAAGGTAGTAGCTAGTTGTACTTTCTGCCTGAACCCTGAGTATGGGAGTGGCCACTCAAACCTGACTATGCCTGGGGACTTGCGGGGACTATAGAGGCCTCAAAAGGAGAGACACACAGTGGAACGGAGCAGTGGATCCAGCAGACTACAGTCACTAGTAAATTATTTGGCTTCTCTTGTCCCCTGAGGGACAGTGATTAGCTGAAAGCCATCTGACTGAGCCTGGCACTCAGAGCAGCTGTGAGCTAGCCTCATCTAACAGCTTCTAGTGTCAGGGAGAAGCTGAACAGAAGTTAAGTTGGCAGGAGATGGAGGATCTAAGTTAGAACTAGCAAGAAACCAGGATAAAGCCAATAGGAAGCACATTCAGTGTTGCAATATGAACAAATTGGGTTCCAGTTTCATACCAGAAACCAGCCTGAGCTCCCATGGAGCTAAAGGCACAGGTTTGCTGAGATTATCCACAACATTGCTGTACATTTATGGCTGGCATTCAGTGGTGAATCAACACAAATCTGGGCTCTGTCTGTCCATTCTATCGGTGACAGCAGAGATACTCCTTTAAGGGACACCTTTTTTCTTTTCTTGTTTTTGTTTCTTTTTGTTTTTTCTTGACTGTTATTTATGAGTGTGAACATGACTTCTAGTTTTGTTGCTGTTCTGTTCTGTTTCTGCTTTTATTTCTTCCAATTTTCCCTATGCTATTCACCAATTTCCCATAGTTCACATAATTTTCTTTGTCCTCCAGGCTTGCTTCTAGTTTCTTTCTCTATTTCTGTATATTTTTCCCCTAATCATTTTAAAATTGTTCTCCCTCGTCATACTAAGGGCTTATTTGTTAAATACAATTTTCTGATTTGTTTTAGACTTCATTGTATAGCCACATATATAGTTCATATGTTTAATGTTGGCAAACTAATATTTTCCACAGTTTTTTATTTTCTAGGCTATGTGTGATGCAGCTTTTATTGCTGATTATACTATTTAGCCAACATAGTGTATGTGCTCTATTCAGTTGTTATATGCCAAGATTGAGATTGCTTAAGGTCATGAATAATACTACATGCCAAGTGCCAAAGATTCAAGGTCTAAGAAAAATAGGCAGGATTTCCTCATCCCCAATGAGTTGGAGGAGTAGAATCTTGCAATGGACTCAAAGCCCAAAGTCAACTACACCTGGAAGACTGAGAAGTAGCCAATTTCTAAATTTTCTCAACAGTAACCATAAAGCTACCCATCATAATAAACAACTTACAAGCATCAAACTGGGATTTAAACTTACAAGAAATAGAAAATGAGAAAAGAGTTAAACAAGATACAGGCTCAGATTTCCAATTCAACAAAGGTAAACTCAGGGAGCAATGATGTGGGACAAATTCAAAGCCACTCCCTGCACTCTCTGCAATGGTAACAGCAGAAATAGCAAAGCAGATGAATGAGACTCTAGAAAATATCAAATCAGAAATAATTTCTCAGCTAACTGCATAGATGATGACCATAACAAAAGACATGGTTAGTAATTTTAGAACAAATACAGCTTAAAAATTAGAGGAGTTTAAGAAAATGATGGAAACCGTGAACTCCCAATATGAGAAAGAATTGGAATCCGTAAAACAGATTCAAATGGCTAGCCAAAAGATTAAAAATTCCATTGAAAATAGATGCAGCAGAATGAGCCAATATGAAGACAAAACATCAGATATAGAAGACAGGATTCTGGTTAGGGGTCATAAAAGGAAAGATTTCTTAAAAATAAAAGGGACAATGAAAAAGTCAATCCAACAGCTGCTAGATGATGCCAAGAACAATAACACAGGATTAATCAAAGTCAATGAAAAAGCAAGAGATAAGACGAAGGGGGCTTTTCTTTTTGGACTCTTTTGACCAGAAGGTAGCACCAGTGAATCATAAGTAATGAAACATAGTACAAGTAGCAGCTGTGATGGTTTAAAGAAATACAGCAGGAAAGGAAGAATTCTTGTAGTTTGTTTTCTCTTACAAGTCTTAATAATTTCTACTCAATTCTTCAAACATATCTATATGTATTGTTATAAAGCTTAGACTAGGAACTGGCAAACACAAGCCCCCAAAACTTGAATGTTATGATTGACTATAGCAACCCAAGAAATATTAATCATTTTATGTATAAGTCCCTAAAAAGTTCTCATTAGTTTTTTCTTAATACATCATAGTGTTACATTGATGTGGTGGTTTTTTTTTTCAGATAAAAAGTAGAAACAACATTTTTTCTAGAAAATTGATACTAAAAATCTTTTGAGTGGTTAAAAATGACTTGGTGCATACTGAGATTGTCCCAAAAATGTTCTAGCTCTTATTTATTGTTTAAATGCAACAGTGGATCCCTTGATGTCGTTTATTTGAAATAAGTAATGTGCCCCTGGTAGGAGTATTCATTTCTGCAAATGCCCAGAAATTATGCTTGATATGCCAATCTGAAATCATGAGGTTATATGAATGAGTTTTTGTTTTCTGACCTATTTTGAAATCTACTTTAGCGCCATAAAATCACAAGCAATCTCTTTGATCTGCAGTGGGTTTTCTTGTCACTATGAAACCTAGTTATTGAGAACTTCATGAAACCATTTATTCAGAGTTTTGCTTGATTTCATAACAGAATTCCCCCTCTTTAATTAGAAATATATCCAACAACTTCTTATCTAAGCAGATGTTATCTGCACCCTTATTGTTGGGCATGAATTGGAAAGTACTGTAAAAGGAGAAAAATTCACTGTTGAAGAGATGAGTTGTTCTGAATAGTCAGGCACAATGACAAATCTCCTTCTGTTGTTATTGTTGTTGCAGGCTGGATGTGTGGACTGAGGACCTGTTACATAACTAGACTTCCTTGCTTGTAAATGTCAAGATCAAATAGGGTCAGCTTTAAATAGCTGACTGGGTACTAATTAATGTCACTTTCCTGGATAAGAAAAAACAAAAGGCCTTGACCCTTAAGATTGCCAGCCTAGAAGTGGGAACTTCGAGGTGAAGTACATAGGATTTACAAAAATTAAAACGTGATATTTCTTCTACACTGAAGTTCGTGTATCAAGAATTGTGTTTGACAAAGGAGCTCTTTTTTTTTTTTTTTTTTTTTGAATTACACTACATCCAATATCATGGACATTGACTTTAATTCCCAGGACCTGATTCTGCTGATTTTTTAACCTTTAAATCCAAGCCAATGATTAATTTCTTACCTTTTCCCACGTTTTTATTTCTCTTGAGTATTTGTGTCTATTCATAAGGCCACAGGAACTTTTGTGGAGATTGAAGGAACCATGGGAATCTCTTTGCCTATACCTCACACTGGCTGTTTCAATTATCAGCTGACCTCCGAGTGGATATTTCTTTCTCTTTTTTTATGGAAATTAAGTGTTCCTTTATGACATAAGATATTTCATTGAAATTAGTTGGTGTTAAGGTTGCATTCTGTCCCTCTAAAACTCATATGTTGGTTTTCTGACTACCAGTGATTGGAATATACCTTTATTTGGAAATGAGGACCATTACGGACATAATTAGTAAGATGAGCCTATAGTGGAGCAAGGTGGGCTCCTAATGTGAGGTGAGCGGTGACCTTTGAAAAGCAGACATTTGAACACAGAGAAGAAAGCTGTGAGTCTATGAAGGCAGAGAGCAGAGGTCAGTTGTTCATTTTGTAGCCCCAGAAGATGTCAAACGTTGCCAACAAATGACCACAAACTAAGGGAGAGACATGGAATAGGTTCTTTTTCACAGTCTTCAGGAAGAACCAACCTTGTGGACATCTTGATCTGGCTTGTAGCATCTAGAACTGTGAGAATAAATTTCTCTTTGTTCCTACTGCTCAGTTTATGTGTAGTAGTTCACAGGAGCTCTACAGCCTAACACAGGTGGAAACCATACTTCTCAGTAATGGGTCCTAGGAGTTCTATTTTGAGTTGCACATGATTGCAGAAGTGTCTAGAAATAATTAGTTAAGGCAGAAATATGAATAATTAGAAAAGCCTGCTATGTCTAGGGTGGAAGTAGGATGAAGAATTTGTTCTCTTTTTATCTGTAAAATTGAAATTGCCCAAATAAGCCCTGGGCACTAAATAATGTATCTGCAGACATTAGGGTTCATCCCTGTCTCACAGATAGGACAGATAATTTTAAAATTTTTTTCTGTTGTTTATTGCCAAAGACCCTCATAATTTGTACTACTCATCCAAGTCTTTTTGCAGACTGCTTAGCACATGAGAAGCTTTTATTTTTAAATCAGGGCTCTCTCCCTTCTCTGTAGCATGAGATCTATAAGGCTTGAAAATGCACACTTCATTTTTGAGTGACTCTTGAGTGGTGCTAACACTGGACTCCACAGTATTAATTGCTGCATCTAGGTGTGCGGGCTGTGGAGGAAAAAAAGCAAGGGGAGGAGAGAAATAAATATGAAAATCCACGCTCACTAATGAGGTAGTTTCCATAGTTGTACTCAGTAGTAGATTGGATAAATAATAAATGAAACAGAAGTCTCAAATAGCCTTGTGACTTAAAACATATGTATGGTCAGTACCATTTATTGAAAGAAGGAATCTAAACCAGGAAAAATTATGAGTTTATATGAATATATCAGTATTGAGACATCTAGTGCATATTGAAGTGACAATATTACAGAGTTTTCCAGTATACATTTGCAATCATATATATCATTTTGCATGTGGTTTATTTCATTTAGTAATGTTCCTGAGGTTATGACAATTATTAATACGTCATTTTCACATCTGAATATTATTCTATCACTATTTATTGATCATTTATCTATTTACCTGTCTTATAGTTTTTTCATTCATTCATCTATTGGTGGACTTTTTTTTTTCACTTTTTAGCTGCTGCATAATGCTGCTACACCATTTTCTGTGCGCAGGCTGTGTGGAGTATGCTTTCATTTCTCTTTCATATGTACCTAGGATCGCACTTACTGGGTCACACAATTATTCTATGCTCACCTTTCTAATGAGTTGCTGAGTTTTTCCATAATGGCTGCAACGCTGTATTCCAGCAGGGTATGAAAGTTCCTATACACTGGCTCTTTTTTATTCTCCACTTTAAAAATTGTAGCCATCATAGTTGGTGTGAAATACAATCCCATTTTTTAGTTGGTTTTCACTTCCTTACTGAGCAATGATGTTGAACATATTTTTCGCCAGCATATATTTTTAGTATACATAGTAAAAGTACTTGTGGGAAGTTGGTACATGTATGTAACATGTTGAATCTTTACCACCTTCTCCCCTTGATCCTCTCTCCTTTTAGATCTTTGTCTCCCTCTTTTGCAGAAGATTTTTCCCCCATTTTTATTTTTCTCTTATTTTTTATTTTATGTTACTTTATTTTGAAACAGGGTCTAACTGCAGTCCAGACTGTCTGGCCTCAAGCTCACTTTGCAACCCAGGCTGGTCTAGAACTCACAATGACCCTCCTGTCTTAGCCTCCCACGTGCTAGAATTATAGGTTTGCACTACCAAACCCAGATATTTTTTTATTTATGTCTTGAGTTTTTCATGAAAGAGAAGCCATTCAATATTTAAACTTATGCATATGACTTACATTATTTAGCATTAATGTCTCGAGATACGTCTGTTTTCCTAGAAGTTATTCAAGTTTATCCTCCTTTATGGCAAAGTAGTACTTTTGCATATTAATACATTTTTAATCCCTTCATCTATTGATGGATGCATAGGTAGCTTCAAAGATTTGCAGTTGTGCTGCTATAAACATGGATGTGTATGTGTCATTCTATTATGATATCTTTAATGTTTTAATGAAGATGCTCAGAATGGGAAAGCTATGCCAAATGGAATTTCTACTTTCAGTTTTTTGAGGAGTCTCCGTTCTGATTTCCATAACTGTAGCACTAGTTTACCTACCCATCAACACAGTTGAGGAGTTTCTTTCTCCTCACAGCGTAACCAGCACTTGTTATTATCTGACTTCTTATTGAGTATTTGTATATCTCCTTCTGGAGTGTATCTGTTCATTTCAGTGGTCCATTTCTTTATCTTTTCTTTTGGGAGGTTTAATTTTTCTGGGTTATTTATATGCTCTGCATATTTGCCCTCAGCCCAAGGTGTACTTGGCAATTATTCTTTTTCCATTATGTAGCTTGTCTCTGTAATTTGTTGCTTGTTTTCTTTGTTGTGTAGAAGCTTTTTAATTTGATATGATCACATTTGTTGATTTTTGGTATTTTTCTTGTGTAATTGACATACTGTTTCAAAATTCCATTCCTATATTTATGATATAAAGAGTTTCACCTATTTCATCTTCCAGTAGATTAAAGGCTCCCATTTTAACATTCAGATCTTTGAGCCATTTTGGTTTTAGCTTAGTACATAGTGAAAGACATCAGTATAGATTCAATGTTCTGTAAGTGGATAGTCAGTTTTCCCAGCATTATTTGTTAGTCTATCCTTCCCTCAATTTAAAATTTTAATCTTTAGGCAATCAAACATTCCTGGAAGTCTGTTCTGGTCCAGTAATCACATACTTCTTTCCTGTACTATCCCTTGTTGTTCTATCACAAGCTGTACAGAATAACTTGAATCTGAGATTGTGATGCCTTCAGTGTTATTCTTGCTATGTGGGACTGCTTTTGCTATTATTGTAGGTCTCTTCTGGTTCCATAGGAATTGTTAGATTGTTTTTTCTAGTTCTATTGGAAATACTATCAGCATTTTGATTGCAATTCCATAAAACTGTTTTTAATGGAGTTTTGGAAGTACAGCCATTTTGACTACATTGGTAATAGCTATGCAGGTGTACAGCGCAGAATTTCTTGTGATGTTTGTGTAATGATTTTATGTCTTTTTGTCTGTATTTTAGTGAAGGCTCTACAGGGTGTTCAGGGTCTCACTAAGAGACTGGACTCATAGTGATCTGCCTGTTTAAAGCCTCAAAGAGCTGAGAATATAGGCACTCGCCACCATGCCCAGTCTCCATCACAGTCTCAGCATGTCCCATGGCCAAGGCCCGCACAGCAGGCATGGGGATCAAACCACTGGCCCCTGTGACTACTTGCATACCCTTTAATCCACTGAACTATTTGGCCAGCTCTTGACTTTGTGTCTTGATACATTTTTGAAATTGGTTATCAATGCTAGGAATCATTTGGTGAAATTTTGGATCTTTTATATAATCATGCCATCTGCAAATAATGATAAATCAAGTTCTTCTTTTCCTATATATTTATTTTTTCTATATTGCTTGATATGGTACAGCTAATGTTTTCAGAATTATATTGAACAGAAATAAATGACAGATATCCTTTACTTGTTTCTGATTTTACAAGGAAAGCTTTCAGTTTCTTCCCATTTAATGTGATGTTGCCCATCGGCTTCTGTAAGTAGTTTTTATCAGATTGGGGTAAGATCCTTTTATTCATATTTTCTTTGGGGTTTTTAATCTTGAATAATAGACATTCTGTTTTGCCAAAGACTTTCTTTGTGTCAGTGATGATCATATTTTTCTATCTTGTTTCTGTTTGAGATGTTTTGCATTTATTGATTTGCATATGTTGAACCATCCCTGCATTCCTGAGATAAATCCTACTTGGTCCTGATGGATGATCTTTTTAATGATTTGTTGCATTTTGTTTACCAGTATCTTCTCAGAATTTTTGTGTCTTTCTTCATGAAAGAGATTAACTGATGATTGTCTTTTCTGAGTGTGTCTTTTTCTAGTTTTGGAATCAGCATAATAGTGGTTTTTAGGAATGACTTTGGAGATACTCCTGCATATTCAATTTCAATAAGCAGTTTGAAGAGTATTAGCATTTAATCTTTCCTAGAGTTCTTGTCTAATCTGGCAGTGAATCATTTGGGACCTGGGCATTTCTTAGTCAATAGTTTTTAAATTACTTCTTCAGTTCTATTTCCTGTTACTGGATTGTTTAAGTTTTACATATTTTTTTGTTTGGTTTTATAGATTCATATGTACCTAGTTGCCAACACGTTTCCTCTAAGTTCCCTAATTTACTAGATTACAGTTTCTCAAATTAGTTACTCAGAGTCTTCTGGATTTCAGTAGTACCCATTATGATTTCACTTTTTTTATTTCTGATGCTATGGATCTGTGTCTTTAAAAAAAAAAAAAGATTGATTAAGACTTATTTATGTTGTCTATTCTTTCAAAGAAGCAGGTCTTCAATTAATTGAATCTTTATAATTTTAGTCTCAACTTCATTAGTTTTTGCTCTATTTTTATAACTTTTTTCTTTGTACTAGCTTTAATTTGAACTGTTATTATTTTTGAGGTATGCCATTAGATTGTTTATTTAGACTTATTCTGTTTTGCAATGTAGGTGCTCATAGCTATAAACTTCCCTCTTGCAACTGCTTTGTTTCCATAGATTCTGGCCTGTGGCACTGGCATTATCATTTGATTATAAGAACTATCTCATATTTTTCCTTGATATTTTTTCCTTTGACCCAATGTTTATTCAAGAGTTTTTAAAATTTCCATGTGTTATCATAATGTATGTGGTTTCTTTTTCCATAGATTTCTAGTTTCACTGTATTATGATGTGATAAGATACATGGGATAATTTTGATTATTAAGCTTCCTAGCCTATGATCCATCTTGGAGAAAGATGTGTGCTAGTGAAAAAATGATATTCTATTGTTTTGAGGTGAAACACTGTACATATTTGCTAAGACTATTAGTTTATTATTATTTTCCTATAAAATTTCATCTTATTTTTTCATAGAACAGTGTTTTAATATTTTCTTTATTAATATCTACTTGTACTGTACTGTATTACATTAAAATTTTAAGAGTTTGGCATTTAAGTATTTATTTGTTTTTTTTTTTAATCTAATTGATTTTCATGGCAAATTGACTCTTCAATCTGGTTAACTTCTTAAAAATTACTGTGCTTTAATATGGGAAAGTATGTAACATCAAAAATAGTACAAAACAGATATTTAGAAATAAACTATGCTTCAAAAGATACACAAGGAAATGCAAAATACAAAAGGATGTGTCCTTTTCCAGTGACTTTCATAAGTATTGCTGAGCTGCGCAGAAAAAGCACAATAAGTTGTTTGAATGAAGGGAAAATCAAATCGGGATGCTTTCTTTAAGAGTAGTAGAAGAATGGAGGCTGTTAAACTATCACTTTCCCAAGAAGAATGTACAAACAATAAAACAAAGACATAGCCACTAGTTTTTGATTGTGGTTTGCATAAACCTGCTTTGATGATGCTATAACAGAAGTTCCATCATTTCTCTCCAGCTCAGCCACACTGCTGCTTCAGTGGAGAATATTCAGGGGAATATTAGTTTTCATGCTTTGTAGAGAGCAGCACCTCCTCAAGAGTTAAACTTCAGGAACCAATGTAAATCTCAGTACAGGTGTTGGCTTGAGCTGGGCAAATAAAATGCAACCTCGGGTGACAATAGAGATGAATGTTGCAATCCCAGCACTGAAGGAGTCTCTGTGCGTTCTATGTGGCCTCATCTTGTGCCCAGAAAGGACACACTTACTAGAAATACATAAAATCAACATTATATCTTCTTTTCTGTCATTTATCATCTGCGAATAATGTTCTAGAGGCTATTTTCATATTTAATCAGTAGAAAACAATTCCTTTGTAAGTTGATCTTTTCAGAAGGAGCTTTTAAAGTATCACTGAACCCTTAGAATAAAATATCTTTAGTTTTCAGCCTCTGAAAGAACAAAATTAAAACTTGACCAAGTTTATAGGTTGGAGGAAAAACTAGAAGCTGTGGACCTTAACAAAGTCAGTAGGGTACCATATCAATAAATAGTACTTATGAAAGACCAGGTATGTTTCTGAGGGAAAAAAAAAATCTTGCAAAGTTACATAACCTTGTATGAAGTAACTTTTCTACAAAGCCACTTCTAGCTATGTTGATAGTTCATATTTAAGGTCATGATAGTAAATGTAATATTTGCATTTTCTAAAAGTAATTTATTCCCTAATGAATATTGGTACAAAATTTATTCTGTTAATTATGTTTTTTAAGATTTTGGATGTAACTTTTGAATAATTAGTTAAATATTTTATTTTATAAATCATAGTGGCTACAAAAATATTACTTAAGCTCAAAGTTGAATCTAAGAGCTGGCAAGATAGCTCAGCAGACTAATTGCCTGTTTAGGCAAAGGCAGAGACCATACTTTGATCTCTAGTATCACATGCCACACTGGCGTCACCCTGGATGTGCTGAGCCAGTCACCAAGACCAGGCGCATTGGCACATGCCTGTAATCCCAGTGTTGGGGAGGCTGAAAATAGGAGGATCACTGAGTCCAAGGTGCTTAGTGAGACCTTATACCAAATACATTTTAAAAAATTGAATCTAATTATAAAATAGTTTCTGTGTAGTAAAGCAAGTAAATAATAAAACTTTGGCCTATGTTTTCATTCAATTACTTTATAAGAAATAATTAAGCTCTGGATCTTTGGATATTTTCTATGTACCATGATAAGAATACTTCCTATTTAACCCAAAGAATTTGTGTCAGCTTTTATAACATGTGGATATATTTATATATGAGGGTGTGTGTGTGTGTGTGTGTGTGTGTGTGTGTGTGTGTGTGTATGTATGATAGAGAAAGAGAGAGAGAGAGAGAGAGATGGAGACAGAGACAGAAAGAGAGATGTTAGTATTAACTTTAGTGCATTGTGCTAACATCATCTTCCTCAAGCATTTCCTAGTTCTTAATATACTTGTGTGTTTTGCCCTAGACTCTTCCACAGAATGAAAGAGGAATAGGGTGCGGAGAAGATGTTATCTCCAATGATGGTTTTCAGAAAATCTAGCTATAATATCACTGTCATTGAAACAATTTGATAACAGATTCATATTCAGAAGAACATGTAAAACGAAGAGTGATATATTTGACTTTTAGCTTCTCTCACTTTTAGCACATTGAGAAGCTGAAAGCTGAAGTAAAGGCTTCCCAGAAACAACTTAAGGTCTATGTAGTGTTTTTCTTCTTTTTAATCCCTTTATTTGTATCATTGCCATCTTGAAAAAAATTTTCCAGAAGTTAAAAATGAGGGTATTTTGCTGCAAATCAAATTTTTGCTGATGATCAAAAGGACAAACTTTTGGTTTTATTCTTATATAAATTTTATTCTTATATCAAGTCATATGGTTGCATCAGGTCTTCCTTCCTTCCTTCCTTCCTTCCTTCCTTCCTTCTTTCCTCCCCTTTCTTTCTTTCTTTCTTCCTTCCTTCCTTCCTTCCTTCCTTCCTTTCTTTCTTTCTTTCTTTGTTTCCTTATTTCTTTTTGTTTTTGTTTGCAGGACCGGGTTTCAAATTCATGACCTTGCTCTTGCCAGCCAGGCACTTGTGTCAGAGCTATCTCCCCAACCCCTCATCAGGTCTTTCTTGATGGCCTGTCAGAATAAGAAAAGAAAGCTAAGAGTAGAGACTGACACCGGAGTGGTTTACTGAGTAGGGAAATTGGTGAGTTACACCGTTTAGTGACATGTCAAATATAGGTCAAGATCTTCAGCATATGTAAAAATCACCTAGAAAGCTTCATAAAAATTCCTCAGATTTGGTTTCCTGATCCTCAGTGTAGGATCTCAGTGTAGACTCTGAGATTCTGCACATGTAGGTGATTTTAGAGTCAAGTGATGGCAGTGCTTCTATGATGCCAATGGGTCATACTTTGAATGACATGTTGTTTATATTCTTTCTTCTCCAATCTTGTAAGTTTTAGGCAAATGGTCATTTAAACCCATCAGAGTGCATAGTTGTCCTTTTTCTCCTTTAAGTACACAGCTGAATCAGACATCATACATTTCAAGACAAATTTCATTCTTACTGTAGTCCCATTTACTTAAGGAAGCACCAGTGAGCAACTTCTGCCACAATGCCTTTGTATGTAGGATGTGAACGATTCTAATACCTTAGAGAAGTAAATAGGGAAGGATGGGCTTGCCACGCTTTTCATCTTTTCCTCCATCTCTTTTGGTTGCTGTTGTGGTTTCTTGATTACAGACACTGGGCAGTCACGTTAAATGGCACCAGAGTCTTCACACAGATCTGAGAACTGAGCCTAGAGTAGAGAAAACTTACAATAATAATAATAATAATAATAATAATAATAATAATAATAATAGAGGGAGAGACAAACAGGATAAAAGGGAGGGAGGGAAAAACACAAAATAAACTTTGGTGTTCTTCCCTTTAAGGCTTGGCATGAACTTAAGGAATGATCCTGTTAAAATTTGAGTAATTGTCCCATTTTTGTCTTGAAAGAGGGAAAAGCTGCTCTGTCATGGCAATTAGCAGAGCTTTTAACTCTAAAGTCAGAATCATTTGTCAGCTTACATGTTCATTTGGAAAATACTGAAAGTAACTAGTGCGTGTATTAGTGGTGCTGTGCATATTCTGGCAGCAGTGTGCTTCCTTATCCCAGCATCCTGGCGCAGGGGTCTCTTTCCTGGCCTGCCTCTGACAATGCAACACAGTGGCTCTTGTCAGATGCAGCTCCCTGTGACAGGTGTTGCCTACAGCCACATGTATGGAAGCTTTAGCTCAGAGCTTCTGAAGAAGAACAGATGGAGCCACTAAAGTTCAGACATTATCTGGAGCATTTCTTTTTTTTTTTTTTTTTGAGTTGAAAAAACAAAACAGGCAGTGTTTATTGTTGGGCATATATTAGTGAAGCTGGGTTTCCTAATTCAGGAAATTGCTTTTACATGTAAAGTAAATATCTGTAGAGGGAAAATCCATGTAAAGCATTGGGAATGTTGTGCTTTTGGGCTGGTGACATGGTTCTGTGGTCACTCAGTTGCTTAGAATGTGTGAAATACTGGGTTTGATTCAGGTACGTTATATAGCCGCTAGCTCTCAACAACTCAGCAGCTCATTTCAGTGAATATATAAACAATTACTTGCTTACTCCATTTAATGTGAGGTTTAATTTTGTTTTTGTTTTTGTTTTTTTCAATTTTTTTATTGTTTAAATTTAACAATGGTTATATTACATATTTTCATCATCAGATCAGTTTAGATTAATACATATAGGTATATAAGATTGATCAAACAATTAAACATTAACCTTTCTAAATCCACATTACTTTTTTTTTTTCTTTCCTTTTTTTTTTTTTTTTTTTTTTTTTTTTTTTTTTTTTTTTTTTTTTTT
>PVJA010018835.1:0-39254 GCA_004027025.1 Myocastor coypus
TTAATTTTTTCTTGTTTCAGACAAGATCGGGCGCGTTCAGGGTGGTATGACTGTAGACTTTTTCTTGTTTCAAAACCTTTGCCTATTCACTCATTTTTAATGGCAGGCTCAGCCCGCCCCGAGAGCAGGGCTGGTGCAGCATGTGGTGCTGGGGATCGAACCGCGGTCCCTGAAGCCGCCCAAGCTTTCCCAAGCAGGCACTTTAGACCACCGAGCCATCCCACCAGGCCCTGTCTGTAAGATTTTAAATTGCCAAGATAACAATGTAACTGCACTGATTTTTCAATCACCACCTGTATGTTCCTCAGCCTACGACACTGAGAGAGGTTAATGGCAGAGCCTAAATCAGTGGTTCTCAACCTTTCTAATGCCATGATCCTGCAATACAGTTCCTCATGTGGCGGTAACTGCAAACCAAAAAATAACTTTGGTGGCTATTTCAAAACTGCAATTTTGCTACAGTTATGATTCGGAATAAAATAATAAAATAAAATATGTATTTTCCAATGGCTTTAGGCAACCCTTGTGTTTTGGTTGTTCAACCCCCACTGGGGTCACGACCCATGGGTTGAGAACCACTGGCCTAAATGATTATGGAACTAAGGCCAGGTATGGAATGATACTTGCATATACTTGGCAGATGTCTCATTTATTTTGTTGTGAGAAAAATGAATTGAGAGCTGAACACTGCACAAGGAGCTACACCTTTAAGACGACCATCAACTATGTGACGATAATGGTGCTTATAACACTACAAATCTAGGTTCTGTCTACACTGGAGATCAGACTGCACAAGAGAGCGATCAAAGAATGAAGCAATATTTATTTCTGTATAGCCAATAAATCAATGCACTCTTGTACAAAACCAAGGAGTTGGTACCTGGACTCTGGCTCTGCCTTCTTAGATATGGAATACGGATGAGAGTCAAAGAAAGGAAAGGTGGGAAGACCAGAACATCTGCCTCCAACACACCTCACAAGCCAGGCATGATTGTGCTTTACGTAAAGGATGACATATCAACACCAGATCAGGAGGAAAAGAAAGACACAAAAGAGAGGACCACATGAGTGGTACTGATAGTCAAAGAAGAGAATTTAAAGGACCCAGGAAGAAGATGCAAATTAAATTAAGTCCTCAAATGAAGAAGACATTATGCAATGTATTAATTACTATAAAATAATAATAAATATAACCTAAAACAAAAATTAAATTAAATTAAGGGGGGGGGCTGGGGCGATAGCCCTGTGGCACACAAGTGCAACATCGTGAGTTCAAACCCCAGTCCCACAAAAAAAAAAAAAAAAAAAAAGGGGGCACCTGGCAGGATGGCTCAGTAGTCTAAAGTGCCTGCAGGCGGCTGCAAGGACTGCGGTTCAATCCCCAGCACCACATGCTGTGCCAGCCCTGACCTCAGGGCAGGCTGAGCCGTCCATAAAAATAAATAAGTAAACAAGCAAAAGTTCTGAAACAAGAAAATAAAATAAAATTTAAAAAACGGCAAAATAAAAAAATAAAAAGGGGCCCGGCAGGATGGCTCAGTGGTCTAAAGTGCCTGCTTAGGAAAACTTAGGCGGTTGCAGGGACCACGGTTTGATCCCTGACACCACATGCTGCGCCAGCCCTGCCCTCAGGGCAGGCTGAGCCAGCCATACAAAATAAATAAAAAAACAGAAGTTCTGAAACAACAATAAATAAATAAATAAATAAAGAAAGAAATAAAGAAATTAAAAAGTTAAGCCAGGCGTGGTGGCACACACCTGTAATCCTAGCACTTGGGAGGCTGAGGCAGGAGGATCGGTGCGAGTTCGAGACCAACCTGGGCTACAAGAGTGAACTCAAGGCCTGCCTGAACTGCATAGCGAGACCCTATCTCAAAAAAACAAACAAACAAAAAAGTTGGTCGTGGTGGTGCATGCCTGTAATCCCAGCACTTGGGAGGCTGAGGCAGGAGGATCAGTATGGGTTCAAGACCAGCCTGGGCTACAAAAGTGAGCTCAAGGCCAGCCTGAACTGCATAGGGAGACCCTATCTCAAAAAGACAAATCAATAAATCAATAAACAAACAAACAAACAAACCTGCTGATTTGTTCCACTTTAAAAAAAATAAAAAATAAAAAATTAGGTCCTCAAGAAGGTGAGTATAGGGTTGTGGCAACACTGAGGTGGTTAGAAAAGACTGGCTCTAGAGAAGCACTTACTTGGGGATGGGTGAGAAGATGCTGAGGCCGGCTCGAAACTTCTTGATGGTACCACTTGCCTTGAACCAACTGTGCCGCTTTTCCTGCTGGGTCTTCAAGAAATCGTTGCTTAGGTGTTTCCATTGTTGGGATGTGAACATACCCAGGATCCTGAGGGATCACATAAAACAGGCTTAGGCATAATCAGGCAGGGGAGAAAGCCAAGAAATAAGGACTAAGAGAAGCAACTAACCGAAAACTCAGACCCAAGAACATCAAAATTAATTATGCGGGGAATGTGTGTTTGCACTTCCCTGGTTAGACCTGGTCAGACAGAAATGGACCATCCTAAAGTACCTTTTATATCACAGGAAAGAAATATATACTCCCATTACCTCACCAACAGCCTGAACAATTCTGATAAACTTTGCCCTTAAAGGCAGACCTCATAGGCCTTAAAAGCTGTAGTCTGGCTGGGGGGATAGCTCAAGGACACAAGTACCTGCCTGGCAAGTGCAAGATCCTGAGTTCGATCCCCAGTTCAAAAAAAAAAAAAAAAGATAAAAGCTGTAGTCTGATGTAGCTAAGTCCCTGACTCACAAACACTAGAGTTGAGAGAGCTTTCAGAGCTCTCATGTAAAACTATCACGTAAGACTCACATTGTCAGCCTACAACAGAATCCAACTTATGAACAACTATCCAGGGACAGAACTCATTCCTAACTCAGGGTCTTTTTATATTTACTGTGAGGGATGACTACACTGAGAGTAGAACAGAGGTGGTGCGATGAAGATGAGTGTCACACACTGCTTTGTGACTAAAGAAGAAAAAAGGACATGACCAGTACTGACACTGCTGGGCAAAAAATTTCTTTCCTCAATTGAGACAGTGTCTCCCTATGCAGTTCAGGCTGGCCTTGAGCTCACTTTTGTAGCCCAGGCTGGTCTTGAACCCATACTGATCCTCCTGCCTCAGCCTCCCAACTGCTGGGATTAGGTGTGTGCCACCATGAAAATCTCTTTTTGTGTGTGTGTGTGCAGACCCAGGGACTGAACTCAGGCCCTTGTGCTTGCCAGGGAAGCGCTTATTCTACTGAGCTATCTCCCCAGCCCTATGCCACCTAACTCCTAACCAGATTCATCCATCCTTTCCAGTGTGACCTTGATTGGTTCAATCATTATTCTGTGCTGTTCATCTACATCCCTGTCAATGTCTTCACCTTGACAATTCTGAAAGAAAATACTCCATCAAAGGCTCAGTCTGTCTATCCACATGTCCTCTTACCTATAACCCGTGCCCTACAGATCACTCATGTATGAAGGCCTGGTCCCCATCTGCTGAACTACTGGGAAGTCAAAGTACCTTTGTGTGTGGCTTAGGGGAGGAAGTTATGCGGGTATGGACCTGAAGGTGACCCCAACTCTCCCTTTCTTTTCACTTTTTGCTTCCCAAGAGCCACAAAAGGAACAGACTTCTTCCACCACATGCTGCTGCCATGATGTCAGTGCTGCCTTAGCCCAAACGCCAGGGCCAGGTGACCATGAACTAAAACCTTTGAAACTGTGAGCCACAAAGACCTTTCCTCTTTCTAAGATGATCTTAAGTTTTGTTTTTACTGTAATGCAAAGCTGATTAACACATGCAACCGTCTATCTTTCCCTCACAAGTCCAAGACCAGAAAAGTCAAAGTTCTTACTTTTTCAACTGAAGACCCAGTCCAAACCCTTCCTTATTCGATGGCTGGAAAACCTCAATTGATGGTTCTGCAAAGAAAAGAAAAAGTTCTTTGTATGGACACATCTCTATCCTCCTGGGTGTCCCAAATAATGGTCTACTGGAATCACTGCCTTAAGATTCTTAAAGCAGTATCAGCTGGATACTCTGAACAATAATGGTGGTTAGGGAAAATCTGCTGAGGCAGAGGGTGGATTCTGAAATGTCTAATCAATTTCAAAATCCTCAATAGGAAGCTGGGGGAGGGGATTCATCCCAGAACCAGAGAAAACAATTTCATTAACCAAGAAGGCATTTAGAGGACAGCTACCAGGTGAGTCAAGACAAAAACAGAGAAAACTGAAAGCACCTCTACCAGTAGCCTGTAGATGGCTGAGAGCTAGGCCCTTATTCCAGGCAGGTGCTTATGCCTCTATAGATGGCTGAGAGCTAAGTCCCTATTCCAGGTAGGCGCATATGCCTCTGAGTTGTGTCCCCAGCCCACCAGACCCTTATTACTACTTGTTTTTCTTTTGTCTCATTCACCAGGCAGGCGCTGGGGCCCCCGAGCTGTATCCCTGGCCCCTCCTACTTTGATTAAGACCATGCTCTAGGTGCCCAGCGAGATGGCTCAGTGGTCTAACACGCCTGCTTGGGAAAGCTTGGGCAGCTTCAGGGACTGTGGCTTGATCCCCGGCACCACATGCTGTGCCAGCCCTGCCCTCGGGGCAGGCTGAGCCAGCCATAAAAATGAGTGAATAAACAAACAAAGGTTCTGAAACAAGAAAAAATAAAATAAAATAAAAAATTCTTAAAAAAAAAAAAAAAAAAGGACCATGCTCTAGAGTACCCATTGGCTTTTACCTGGTCCATCAAGGTACTGGGAGAGAGAAAATCTCAGCCTTAACACAATAGGTTCTGTCCGGAGGACCTTCCAGGCTGTAGATACTTCCTCCTGAAAGAATGAAGGAAAGAGTTTCCAGCTTTCAACAAAGAATGGACTTGAAGTTTCCCCTGTATGACACACTCATGCACACTGTCGTGTACACACCACCGTCTGCTGATGGTCTAGGAAAGACAGATGAATATATGCTCCAATACAGTACTCAGGAATAAGACTCCTGACCTACATGACAATCCACAAGTCCACACAGACATACTGTTGGTAGCTACTGGTACTACTTACATCGAGGAAGCTGATGTTGATATGGAGGTCAATATCCACATCATCGATAGTTCCATATTCTCTACAGAGATATAAGCAACATAGATGAGTCTCAGTGAGGGAGAAAGGCAGGCACAGAGACTAAGGCAGAGGGAGAACTGAGCCTAGGGACAGGGAGAGGGAAGAATGGAAGGTGGTTCTGTGGGTAGGGTGCCAGGCACACAGCCTAAGCTACTCATGATCGGGTCCCCCTTGGGGCAGAGGTCCTTCTTACCTTGAAGATGAAATTGTTGGCATACAGGGGTTTAGGATGAGGGAATTTCTATGCCAAGCAACTTTTATCATTAGCTTCATCATTTATCCCCCAACATCCCATAAAAAGGAAAAATGTGTAGTACTTTAATAACACAGAAAGAAGAAGCTTGCTCCCCTGCTGTGCCTGGAGTGGGATCCTACCTGATAGATACAGAGTTCTCACTGTAGATCTCCTTCACGGCTTCAATGTCTGCATCAAGCTGTGGGTGTCGGTAGAGATCAGCCGCACAGCTCCCCTGAGAGTAGAAAAAGTGGTGGTGGCAAGAGGTAGTTAAAGAGACAAAGGGGGAAAATAAAATGAACGTCAAGAGTCAAAAGGGAGAAGAATGTAACAGTACTAGCAGAAGTGAAAGTCACTCTCTGAGGGCTCCAGGTGGTGACTGAGTTAGGGGGCCAGGGTTTCATACATAAGTGTCCCTCACATCAGCAGGAGTTTTAGCAGACCAAATAGGTCTTGCTAGAGGAGGCCATATCCTCAAATTTCAGGCTCTCATCTCAGACCCTGACCTATGGAGACATAGATCAGGCTGAAAAGTACAGTTTTACTCACACTGGTTCAGGACAGTTAACCTGAATGAATGAAATGACCCTCACTGATAGTGAGTCAGACAATAATTATTTTAAAATAAGAATATATGGGTATCCTTCATGTACAGAACATATGGTTTATTCTGGACTTGGGAAGAGTCCCAGACAGTAACAAGGACACGGGATCAGCTCCAATAGGATAACACTCTAATCACATCATAGCATCCTCATCCTATCTCTGCTCTAGGACACCTTCTTTTAGATCTCTCTCATCTACCCAGATAGTGAAATCTAGAGTGTACAATATCTGAGCTTGCAGAATGAGCCTCACCTGAACTCCATATAGAAATTCCTCTGATTCATTATCTCCTTCTGAATCATCATCATTCCAAAACTGGCCTTTGATGTCCTGGTGATGAGAAATAAGGACCTTGTTACTCCATAGAGCAGGGTACAGGGAGAGGGATAGGAGACTAAGTCCTACAAAGAGTGGAAAAGGTCCCTTTGAGTAGAGGAACCAAAGCCTTGACCCACTGTATCTTTCCCCTCACTTTCCCAGGGCCTAGTTCTGAGGCAGTGAGGTAGAACAAAAACATAGGAATTCTGGACTAAAGTCTCAGTATAATGACTAAGGCTTGGGTAGCCACTAGGGAGAGGTACAAATGCCAAGGCTGATGTGTAGGAGTACTGGATTCTAGTATAAATTGGCCTCTTCTAGGGTCATTACCCATGGCAACTCCTGGCATGCTGAAGCTTTCTTGTCTCCTTGCTACTTTTCTCTTCCTTAAAGCAGGGCTCTCCAAACCCCGAGGTCACATATTAATATAGGTCTTTGGACTACCAGGAACTAGACAGAGTGCAAGGCAGGAGATGAATGAAAGCCAGCAGGCAAAGTTCTACCATATTTACAGCTGCTTTCTAAGGCTCACACTAAGCTGGGCTCCACCTTCTGTCAGCTTAGCAGTAGCAAATTCTCACAGGAGCACAAACTTAATTATGAACTGAACATGTGAAGCATCTACATTGTGCATGCCTTTGAATCCTTCATAAACCACCCCTACCCACAATATGTAGAAAGATTATCAATCACAAAATCAGTTAATATCATAATGATTAGGGACTGCAAAGTATTTAGCCCTCCTCTTTCCCAAGAAAACCCACCTGCATGCACACACATGCCAAGTAATACTGTTTCTGTACCCCTTGTCCTTCCAGTAGGCACTCCATCTCCCAAAGCAGCAAGAGAGAAAACATTAGGACATGTACGGCCTGCACTTTGCCTCATCTATCCCGTGGAGGATTAGCTGGGCCGGCGGGCAGCTGGCGCTCACCATTGGGTCAGTGGGTCACACACACTCCCAGAGCAGTGCTAGGCAGCACCCCTCCATACCACTGGCTGAACCCAGGCCACTGAGATGGGCATTTAGGAGGCCACGAAGGGAGACAAGGCGAGGTGCGTCAGGAGCAACTGAAGATCTGCTGAGGATGACGGGCTGTGTTGTGGTGGTGGTAACAAGCCACTGTTCTGTGGAAAGCAGATATTTGGTTTCATTAACACACATAGCTGGGTGGTGTACACACCAGAACACTTTCAATGTGCATATATTCAGACACTTTCATGTATACACACACTGTTACTTTTTTTAAAAAAATATTATGGCTGGGGCTGGGGAGATAGCTCTGTGGCACAAGTGCCTGCCTGGCAAGTGCAAGATTGTGAGTTTGAACCCCAGTCCTGAAAAAAAAAAATTTAAATAAATAAATAAATAAATAAATATTATGGCTGGCTCAGCCTGCCCTGGTTGTGGGGCTGGCACAGTATGTGGTACTGGGGATCGAACTGTGATCCCTGCGGTTGCCTAACTTTGCCTAAGCAGGCGCTTTAGACCACTAAGCTATCTCACCAGCCCTTGCACACACACACTTTTAAATGAAGTTCTTTAAAGATAAAGATCGAAAGAAAACCATGAAAGCACTATACAAATATAAGATGTTGCCACCCCATTCAAATTGTAGAATGACTAGAATGTAGACACACTAGTGTGTATAGCTGGAGGACTGGGATGTAGCTTAGAGGTACAGCACCTGCGTAGTGTGCGGTGAGGACCTGGATTCAATCCTCAGTATGGCAAAACCAACAATAAAAAACAAAAACAAGGGCAGGGATATAGCTCAGCAGCACAACACCTGTCTGGCAAGCTCAAGGTCCTGTGTTTGACTCCCAGTACCAAAACAAAAACAAAAACAAAAACAAACAAACAAAAAAACCCACAAACAAAAGCTTGGGGAATTAAGACTAGAACAAGTCCCAGCTCTATCTCATAATGCTAAAGCATCTCAGAGCTAAAAGTGATAGCAGCAGGGCAAATGCTTACACTAAGCTCTCTCATCAGCTCATTTTGGAACACCTTTCATTGTACAAATCTGCATTTGTTCAGAACCAGACTCTTTCTGGACTCTATTCCCCATTATTCCTCAATATTGAGTTACTATCTCTTTTAGAAACATCAGCAATACCAGAAGCCACTATACAAGAATCACATCTAGCTTACAAAGCCTTCAGCAACACTGAATATCCTCTGGTAAACATGCTCTCAGTTGTCATAGCCAAAATAATGCCCTGTAGTAAGTATGTTAGAACCTACTTGACAAATAAAAATACAATCATAATCCCAACAAATGTGTAAAAAAACACTATCCCCTGGTCCTTTCTCTCACTTATTCTAATCCTGAAGACTCACAATCCTATGCCAGACAAACAGCCCCACTGGACCCTCCATATGAAGCTTGAGGGAAAATAGCATTCATATATTAAACTATAAAGATGCACTGGTAAGTTAAAAGAAGGTTAAAAATGCTTTGGGTTGCTCTCTAAATCAGATCACAAGCATGGCTACATGGTACTGTACCTAAAGAACTTTTCACATGTCAATGGACAGTACCACCCCATAGCCAAAAGGTGCAATTTCATGGGAAAAGATCCTATGTATCAAATACTCTGCAGATGGGCCGGGGAGATAGCTCAGTAGAATAAGTGCTTGCCTGGCAAGTACAGGGTCCTGAATTCAACTCCTAGTACCACAAAAAAAAAAAAAAAACCTCTTCAGGTTTTTTGGTGTGATGGCAAAATTAAGAACCAGTGTTTGAGGACCTCTTGGGTCTGCAGTCTGCATATGTATTAGTCTAACCTACTTCAAGCTCAAGTAGGAGTGTTCTTGGTCTGTAATATGGTTTTCCTGAACCTTGATTTTCTAGATGAATGGTTCTGAGTGGGGTTGGTAGGTCTGCAGCACGAATATCCCCTGGAAGCTTGTGCAAGATGCTAGTTCCTAACCCCCTCCAAGATTTAGTAAAGAAAGTCCAGGCAGGAGCCCAGTAACCAGTGTTTTTAACAAGTTATTCTGGGGGCCCAGCGGGATGGCTCAGTGGCCTAAAGCGCCTTGTTTGGGAAAGCTTGGGCGGCTTCAGGGACCGCGGTTCAATCCCCGGCACCACATGCTGCGCCAGCCCTGCCCTCGGGGCAGGCTGAGACGGCCATAAAAATGAGTGAATAAACAAACAAAGGTTCTGAAACAATAAATAAATAAAATTTTAAAAAATTAAAAAAAAAAGTTATTCTGATAAAATTTAAGAACCTTAAATTCTTTAGGTTCTTTAAGAACCTAAAATTTGGGGCTGGGGAGATAACCGTGGCACAAGCGCCTGCCTGGAAAGTGCAAGGTCGTGAGTTTGACCCCCAATCCTGAAAAAAAAAAAAAAAGAACCTAAAATTTAAGAACCATTCATAGGCATAGTAGCACATGCCTATAAAACCAGTACGCAAATGTGAAGCTGAGGCAAAAGGACTGTCATGAATTTGAGGCCCTGGGCTGCATAGTGAGACCATATCTCTAGAATGCAACACGGCTCAGCAGCACAGTGCTTGCCTGGCAAGTGCAAGGTCCTGAGTTCGATTTCCAGTACTAGATCACGTCCCAGGGGGCTATATACATTCCACAGACACTGACATAAGCCTGGTAACTGATCCAGCATAGGGCTATAAGTGAAAATTTTGGAGTAAACAACATAGCTATCTTTAAGTTGATTTTGTTGACTGATCCATCAAAAACAATATGTAAGAGTAAACTGCAACTAGTCAGGCATGGTGGTGTATACTTGTAATTCTAGCACGTGGGAGGCTGAGGCAGAAAGGTCACTGTGAGTTTGAGCCTAGCCTCAGCAATATAGTGAGTTTAAGGTCAGCCCAGACTACATACATAGTGAGATTCATCTCAAAAAAAGAAAAAAGAAATGATCCAATATCTGATTTTGCCTTAAAAACTTCAGTTCCCCCCACCCAAAAAATAAAAAATAAAAGACATGAATTGTATTTGGAAAAACAGTGATCACTGAAGAAGTTGAGTGAAATGTACATAGTGGTTCTTGTACCCCTTTTTGCATAATTGAGTATTTTCATGATTATAAAAAAAATCATCATAATGGCACATACCTGTAATCTCTACTAGTCAGGAGGCTAAAGCAGGAATATTGAATGTTTGGGGCCAGACTGCAAACTCCAGGAGATCAATAATAATAAAGGGGCTGGGAATGTAGCTCCATAATGGAAAGTAAGCATGCATAAAGCCCTGGGTTCTTTCAGGCCACTGGTCAGATGCTCTAAAAGGTCAACTCTTAATGTTAACAGGAAAATTGTCCAAGACTCCACAATTACTTCCTTGCTATTCTTCCAATGCAGTATATTTCCATCACAGAACTCTATCTCTGCTGTTCTCTCCTCTTGAAATGCTTTTCATAGATATCCACACTCTGCTCAAAGGTCACCTTGACCATCCTATTTAAAGCAGCAATTCCAACACACAGGTACTAGCCCCTCCCTAGTTATCTTTCCCCACAACCCTCAGCAGGTTCACCTCCCATCTTACACCAAGTTTCATAGCTCAGGGTTTGACAGTTATGTCTACGTTCTCAGTCCCATTTTACTGAATGAGTGACATTCTCTGTATACCTAAGTCAAAAGGGAACTACATACAAGAACCCAAATACTTTTACATACATACATACACACACACACACACACACACACACACAAAATCATACTGAAATGATTTTAAAACCCAGTAACTTCATTCACCTCAAGAGCAGCAGAGAACCAGGGGCAGAGTTTGTGAAGCTTGGAAATAAACAGTCAAGCGTTGATTTGGAAAGTCACAGGAATAAAGAGGGAAGCACTAATGTCCAGCCTGGGTCATCTTACTGTGAAGGATGATCGCTGCATAGGCCAGAACTATCAAGTTTCTCAAAGTCTTTTTCACTGTTGACTGTCAAGAAAAACTTAGCATCTCTCCAAGGGCTGTTGTTGCTTGGTTTCAGCTGCTATACAAGGAGAAAAAAAGTAGTTCAGAGGGAGTTCTTCCATCCAGGAAAGAGACAGTTCAGAGACCACCAGCTCTGGTAAAACTGCCCCACTAGTATCAATGCCCTTTTCCTGGCAGATGGAGAATGCGTATAAAAAGAAGTCAGAGAGTAGGCAGTGCTTTAGCTCAGTAGCACCTGTCTGGCAGGCAGGCCTGAGGTCCTTAATTCAATTCCTGGTACCCACACCCACACCCAAAAGAAGACAGTGGGCAAAGATAGGCCCACTGTCACAGAACCAAGTATCTCTAAAAAGCATATGGCTGAAAGATGAGCTAGCTCAAAACTTCTGCGTTACACACAGAATCTTCCAGCTTAGGGAGGTCCTGAAACTTAAGGACAGGAGTATAAATGGGCCAGGAACATCTGACAGGTCCTAATTATATCCAATTTCATATGATGCCGCTTTAACGAAGAGTTGTTAACGAATTAAGCAAGAAAAGCCTATTTGACTTATGAATCTGAGGCAAAGAAGAGAATCTGGCAAGAGAAACTGAGCCAAACATAAACTACATGAAGAGTGGCCAGGAAAGTGTGCTGTTAAACTGAAGTGTTTGTTTTAGATAAACCCAAACCACACAATGCTTTATCTATTCCCATGGGAATAGGCTAAATGTAAATAAGCCTCAAGTTTGGGTCATATAGGTCTTTTTCCGCAGGTTTACGGGCGCTTCTGCGTGTGACAAGTTTACACCTACTGAGAGAAGCCTTGGATTTCAACGTTTAAAGTCTAGGCTCAACTTCCAGCTTTGTGGTCCCGGGAGAAGGAACAACTTGGATCCATACTGAGTGCTCCCGTGCCTGAAGGACTAGGACTAGGACTAAACAAAGAAGGACGAGCCAGTCAGGGGCGACTCTCGAAGGCAAGCGCTGTAGCCGGTATCCCGTAACCCCACAGGACATGGCTTGTCTTGCAAACACTCTGCTTGCCACCCGCGCCTCCGGGAGGCCCACGGAGCATCCCGTAGGGAAGCAGTTATAGCTCTTGGGGTTTCCTCCGGAAGCCCCCCAAAGACATCCAACACCTGTCTCGCCAGGGAAGCGGTTCTGTGCCCGATCTGGGCAGCCAGAGAACAGCTAGAGCGAAGCCGGGCAATCCCTCACACGGCCGCGTCCAAGCCCCTCACTTCATCCATCCCCCTTAGCCGAAGCGGGGCTCAGTCTGCACCCTACCCGCGTCCCGAACGCCCCGCCCTGTTCCCCTTTGGCGGCGGCCCCAAAGATCACCCTCGCGAGTACTCACGGCGACCCCGGGCCGCGCGCGGCCGCCGCAGAAGGGACTAGCGGCCCGGGACGCCCCGCGGGGGCGGAGCGGCAGGCCAAAGGGGCGGGGGCCGGGCCGGGCGGGCGAGGTCGCGCACCCTATGCCTCGTCTTTCCGTCACGGGCGCGCTAGGCTACTCTGCGCACGCTCGCGCGGCGCCGCTGAGGACTCGTGGTCCTCTCCGAACCAATCGTCTCGCAGCCTGCTCCTGGACGCGCCTCCACCCCGACGCCAGCCGTGAGACGCCTGCGCACTGGTCATTAGTTGGGAGGGAGCGCGGAGCGAGCGGTTGCGCCTGCGCAGTGGACAGGAGAAGGCGCGGAGAGAAAAAAAGAGAACCGTCAGGACGGGCGGAAGGCCCTCAGAAGGAGAATGTTTGCGTTTGGTGCCTCCTGTGGTGGGGAGGATTTCGCGGGAAAGTCGCTCCTGGTGTTCTTTCTGTAGACTGGGAGGATCCTTTTCTGGGTGTCTTGCAAACTCCAGCATGCTCAAAAATCTGATCTTTTCCCTTTTTTTTTTTTTTTGTTTGTTTGTTTGTTTGTTTTTGTTTTTATAAAGTGCTGGAAAGCTACCTGGCCTTCCAAGCCAACAATATAAGTAGAAAGCGTGGTTGTAGCACTTACTGATCGTGTATCTTTAAGACTTCTCGGAAGCCGGGCATGGTGGCACGTGCCTGTAATCCCAGCACTTGGGAGGCTGAGGCAGGAGGATCAGTGTGAGTTCGAGACCAGCCTGGGCTACAGAAAGGAGCTCAAGGCCAGCCTGAGGTGCATAGTGAGACCCTGTCTCGAAAAGACAAAAAAAAAAAAAAAAAAAAGCAATTAGAAAAAAAAAAAAGACTTCTCACTTTCTGAAACCTATTAATAGGGCTTTTAGAGTGAAATGCGGTGTCACCTAACTTTATGAAAATGTCATTTTTGTAGGACATAAAGATGTGTAATTTTATAGAATTCAAACAAATACATTAATGTTACCAAGCAAAGTGCCTGAACTAGTATAGATAATCCAATTTACAAGTTTTGACTTAAGGATCTTAACTTTATGATGGTTTAAAAGCCATAACCAGGGGCCGTGGAGATAGCTCAGTGGTCTAAGCACCTGTCTAGGCAAGTGCAACGACCAGGTTCGATCCCTGGTACCACATGCTGTCCCGGCTGGCCACCAAGACCAGGTGTGGGGGCACATGTCTGTAATCCCAGTGCTGGGCAGGCTGAGACAGGAGGATCACTATGAGTCTGATCTGCATAGTGAGACTATACCAAATACACAAAATTTTAAAAAGTAATAAAAATGAAAACCATAACTCCCCTGCAAAATCCATAACCATATTTTGAATTATGACATTTCCTGGGCTAGTGATATGTACCAGGTAGTAAAGGCCAAAGGCCCAATCACCCCTGGTATCTCCAGACAGCTGCCCCTTTGTCACCCAGTATCTGAAACATTCTTTGTATCTGAAACTTTGAATTGATCAAGACACACCAAAGTGGTTGGAGTGGCAGGGATTTATTATAAGGAAAGCACCCTCCATAGAGCAGGAGTGGGCTGATAATAAAGCTCAAGAACAAGTTGAACTTGGAGCGGTTTTAGATTTGAGGCTAAGATACCCTTGGAACCCCAGGCATAGTAGCGCTTGCCTGTAATCCCAGGCCACTGGTGGCCGAGGCAGGAAGATTACAGGAATTCAAGACCAGCCTGGATCTATAGTTCAAGGTCAGCCTGAATTACATAGCTAGACCCTGCCTAGAAATTTTAAAAGGAAATAAAATACCCTTGGAAGAATTCCAGGCAGACAAACTCAGGTGTAACAGTAAAAAAAAAAAAAAAAAAAAAGTCCACCCTCAAAGCCATTATTAGCAACTGGAGTGAATCCCAGGGTGGGCTTTTCTTTTGTTTTCCTAGGAGGTGGGGGGGTTACCAGGGGTGGTAATTAACTAGGATCTGTGCAGTGAAGGAGAGTCTTCTATCCTCATACAAGAAGGGGATCTTCTGACTTAATATGCCCAGAGGAGCAGAGAACCAGATGAACTGGGCAAAAAGCCCAATGCTGGTGATATTCTAATGACTGTGGGGGCACTCTGGGTTATTCTAAAGTGGTTATTGTGTATTGCCATGCCGGTTCCTTGGATTTGTGGCAGAAGTCAATGAAACGTGCTAGGACAAGTACACATTCTTTAGGGTCATGTCAGGATGCTGAGGAAAAACAGTAAGAGCAGGATGCCCCTGTGGTCTCCAAGAACTAGCAGGTCACCTGTTTGTCATGAGTGTAAGGCTACAATGTCTCTCCCATACCCTCTTGACTTCCACAGGACCAAGATGGCAAAGGACGTATACTCTTCAGCAGAACAGCGCTGAGCAACAAGGTTTAGTGGGGTAGCATGCTGTGTGCATTTACAACTTTCTGTATTTCACCTTACATCAGATTAACAAGACATAACCCCACTATAAATTGAAGGGCATCTGTAGTCCATAAATGAAAACTGTAATTGTAGTTATGATGGCTATGAACCCTAGACATGACCACCCCGACTTGCATCCTTATCAATCTTGGGGTTCCACGTGGTCTTCTTTTCCATCAGTGCTATCACAAAAAGGCTTATCTTGGACCCACTCTGCCTTATCTGTCCCTCCTTTTTTCTGCACACAGCACAAACAAGAAAGGCCTTTGTCCCATCACTAGAACAAAATCCCCAACAGCCACATTTGAAAGGAAGAGAGGTTTACTTTGCTTGATAGTTTCTGTTCCTGGTGCCTGGCTCCGAGGCATAAGCTGCATGGCAGAAGGGCCCAGAGCAAAGCTGCTCATCATTTGGAGGACAGGCACTAGAGAGAAGGGAAGGGCCAAAGCCAAAGATAAACTTGTCCGACCACAGCCTCACAGACCCACCTCTTCCAGCCACCCCTGCCTCCTAACAGCATGTCTAGCTCCGACCTCATCTGTGGCTCAGTCCAATCCACTGATGAGCTTCAAGTCACCTTCCGGCCAGCCACCCACCTCTGCACACAAGAACCTTGAGGGGAATGCTCTAGATTGAAACCATTACAGTTCATTACATCAACTACCTAAGTGAATAAACGGAAGGACGTAGCTCAGTTTCCGAATACAGAAAATTCAGAGTAGCTGCAAAAGGAGTCAGCCCTGTTCCCTAAAAAAAAAAAAAAAAAAAAAAACTCATGATGAAGGGCCCAGTAACAGGTGTTTTTTTTTTTTTTTTTATCTTTATTTATTTCTGTTATGACCAGCTCAGCTTGCCCTGTGGGTGGGACTGGCACAGCATATGGTGCCAAGGATTGAACCGTGGTCCCTGTGGTTACCTAAGCAGGCATTTTGCTGAGCTATCTCGCTGGCACCCATAACAGTTTTTGAGAGCCACACATGTCTGGGGGTGGAGTGGGGAGATCTGGTCCATAGGTGAAAGGTCAAACTCCAGAGTTAAGTAAATTTCCAGGATGCGCTCTCCCAGCCCCTCCTGTCTCTAGTACCAGCTTGGCTACTCATCCTAGCTCTCAGCCACTTCATACTTCACCAGGGTCTTCCAGGCTTCATTCATTTTCCTGTTCATTCTAGACTGTTAAGCTGGTCATGGGTGACATTTTTGTTAATGTGTCTGCCCCTTATTCTCTAAAAATCACACACACACACACACACATACACACACATACACACACACATGCATGTGCACATCATTTCAGCTCTCTAACTTTTCTACTCCTCCATCCTAAACGAGGACAAAGGAAATTACCCAGTCCTGTGGGTAAGTGAGTAGACACCACTTTAGCTTTGTCCAGCCTGGGAGCCCATTGTTTAGAATTATGGTTTCCACACCTGGGCGTCCCAGGCCCAGGTTAGTTTTGTGTGATTCCTGGAGTCTTTTTTTTTTTTTTTTTCTTTTTTTGAATTTTTTTTTTCTTGTTTCAGAACTTTTGTTTGCTTATTTATTTTTATGGCCAGCTCAGCCCTCTGGCACAGCATGTGGTGCCGGGGATCAAACCGCGGTCCCTGCAGCCGCCCTAGCTTTTTCCTAAGCAGGTGCTTTAGACCACTGAGCCGACCTGCTGGGCCTCGACTCCTGGAGTCTTGGTTGTAGTTCATTGGACTTTGGGTGTATTCCTGACCCGAGTTGTGCTACACAGAACTCCTGAGGTTGCTGCAGACAGAGGACAGTGCCTGAAGGCTAGAGACAGGAAATATAAAGACTGCCTTCCAGTTCTAGAAGTTTCCAGCCTTTCCTGAGGCCTTCTGACCTTAGGGATTTTTCAATGTTCCTTAACCTGGAATAAAATGCTTGAACTATCTTAACTTGTACCCAATGCACAAATCTGTCCTCCCTGCATCTGGGCTCTCTGCGTACCCAGCAGACCTTCCTTGTGCCGGTCAGCTTCTCCCCCTCCACTCTGTTCCATGTACAACATAAAGGTCACAAATGGGAGGCAGAGATGCAGTCACCACTTTCTGCCCTTTCATTTTTTTTTCTTTTCTGCCCTTTCAAATGCTGACTCTCTCCCATGCTTTCCACTGTAGAGGAGAGAGGTTTCTCTTCAAATTCAAGCTGAATCCTTTCGCTGTGATCTCTATTTCACCTTTTTTTTTTTTCCGCCCCTTTAAGAATGTGGCTCCTTCACTTACTCTTCTCCTTCATGTATATTCAACAGTTTCCTCTCCTGCTCTTTGATCTCAGCATATAAATTTGATCAACCAGCCCAACCTTCATAGAAGTCCCATTTAAATCCCACAGACCATCTTGCCTTCAGCCCCCTTCTGGGAGTCTACACTTTATATTTGCATTTATCCATTCTTTCCCCACAGGCATCCTAGGGATTGAACCCAGGAACCTTCACACTGAGCTATCGCACCAGCACTTTAGTTTTTAGTTTTTTATTTAGAGACAGGATCTCATGAAGTCACTAAGTTTTCCACAGTGGTCTCAGACTTGAAGTCCTCCTGCCTCAGCCCCCAGAGATCTATACATATATGTGCAGAGATCTATACATTTCTTGGCCCCTGTACCACCAACTCTCTACAACCTGGAGCTCTTCAGGCTGATTTGGCCACTCAATGTCCTATGGCATGGTTCAACACCGACTCTGAAACTCTTTCTTAGGTTGATCCCTGCAAGATACCCTGTCCCAGTTTCTTCCCTAAACAGCTTCTTCCTATGTCTTTAACAAACTTCATTTTCTTCACTTTATTTAAATTTAAAAATAGTGGGGCCCGGCAGGATGGCTCAGTGGTCTAAAGCGCCTGCTTAGGAAAGCTTGGGTGGCTGCAGGGACCGCGGTTCGATCCCTGGCATCACATGCTGTGCCAGCCCTGCCCTCAGGGCAGGCTGAGCCAGCCATAAAAATAAACAAAGTTCTGAAACAAGGAAGAAATAAAATAAAAAATTCTAAAAAAAAAAAATTAAAAATAGTCCTGTCTCCCCTTTTCCCTTTCTTCTCTTTCCAGTGGCTTTAAAAGCACCCATGTGAAGCAGGTTGGGTAGAAGCCAAATCCCCTTTGTCTGTTAAAAGTTTTGGAGGTAAACCAAACCCACCTTACCTGACAGACACTGGAAGGTTGGATTTCTGCTTCCCTGGATCTCCAGAAGTTAACATGTGATCGCGTCCCACTAGCCAGCCCTGGAAGCATATGGACTCTGGAGGGACTCAGAGATGTAGAACTATTGGAAAGACATCCTGGGGCAGTGACCACATGCTGTGGTTTGTGTCTAATTATCCCTCCAAAGCCTCAGACAGTTATGGGGCAGAGACTTCTAGAGTTTGAGATGAACTCATGATCCACTGGGATTGTGTGTCTTAGTACTACTGGGATTATAGGTGTGTGTACCTTCCCCAGCCTAGGGTGATAGCTTGAATGTATTATAAGAGAGATAGCGAGACAGACCTTGTCTCTGTTGCTCTCTATTGCCCTGGTGGCTCTGTTGCCTCTGTTGCCATTTGTTGCTGTCCAGTCGCCATGAGTTGGATGCTCTCGGCCCTGTTCCACTCAGCCTTGGGCCAAACAAATACGGACTACAACCTCCAATAATTGTGAGCTGAGTAAACTTTTCCTTCCTTAATTTTGGGTGTCAGGTATTTGTCCCAGCAACAAAAGAAGGAAGAGTAACCGAGACACCACAGTAAGTCAGCCTTGGGCCACAGTGCTGTCGGGGTGATGACATCCCAAGTCCAGATATAACCACAGCAGTGGTGTCATTGCTGGGTGGCTTCTCCTGTCCAATTTTGGTTTTTGCCCTGGTAAAGTGACCTGTCATGGTTATTGCCTCTTTTCTAAGTTGAGGTCTTCTTGCTTGTGACCACATGATCCACCTAGTGCTCTTTCAACACATGTTTTCTGTTTTCAGAAATGCTGAGTGACAAATGGCTATAGGTTGGGACACCAAAACCTGTGTTGCCATCCTGTGCTTCATGATTTTCAGGGTGCCTCTTGGACAGCTCCCCTCAGATGTGGTGTGACCACATCTTCTCCTCTACGTTTCCTGCCTGCTCCTTAGTCAATATCACCCCGGACTGACTTTGTCTAAGCCCCAAGAAGGAAGCACTGTAGACTACTTCCACTCGCACTTCATGGAACCAAATTTACCTTATACATCTTTATTTTCTATATGGGCAATTTTTGTTTATCAACATCCCATCTCTTTCCCACCAAAGCAGCAGATTTGTCTTCTTCTTCTTCTTTTTTTTTTTTTGGTCTTTTTGAGACAAAGTCTCGCTATCCAGTCCAGGCTGGCCTTGAGCTCATTTTTGTAAACCAGGCTGGTCTCAAACTTGCACCAATCCCCCTGCCTCAGCTTCCCATGTGCTGGGATTACAGGTGTGCACCATCACACCTGGCCTCAGCAGATACTTCATTCAGCAAATTAGTTAATGCCCAACATGTGCTTTGATTTCACTATAACATCTGTGACTGTGTGTTCTTAATTGTGTTCTTCAATACAATCAGGACCTTCTCGGAGGCTGTTTCTGGATGTTTTGATGTGTGTTATTGTGAGATTTGTGATGCTGGGATTTGTGTCATGAAATATCAGGGGAGAAAGGAAGTTGTTTTCCTGTGCTCATCTGTGTACTGGCAATCCAGAGTCGTTTCTGGGACTCAGGAATGGAAGAGAACTTTACTCTGGAGAGAACCCATGGGTGGGAAGAGGGGACAGGTCTGGGAAGAGCAGAGCTCACTGAACCTGGACCTGGGTGTTTGTGTAGACCAGCTCCACCATTGTGACACTCGTATTCAGGGGTCCCAGGTGAAACCCCCTCCTTATACACATCATATATTTATTTATTTATTTATTTATTTATTTATTTATTTTTTGGCTGACTCAGCCAGGGAGTGGGTGGGGGTGTGGTGGGACTCGAGCAGCCTGTGGTGCCTGGGATCTAACCCCAATCTCCATGCTTTGTTTTTCTTTTTTAATTTATTTTTATTTTTTGTCTTTTTGAGACAGGGTCTCACTATGCAGTTCAGGCTGACCTTGAGCTCACTTTTGTAGCCCAGGCTGGCCTCAAACTCACCCTAATCCTCCTGCCTCAGCCTCCCAAGTCTGGGACTACAGGCATGTGCCACCACACCCAGCCTGTTTTTTTTTTTTAACTCTATCTATCTATCTATCTATCTATCTATCTATCTATCTATCTATCTAATGTTATGGCCTGCTCAGCCTGCCCTGGGGTTGGGGCTGGTGCAGCATGTGGTGCCAGGGTTCAAACCGAGGTCCCTGCAATTGCCTAAGCTGGTGCTTTAGACTGCTGAGCTATCTTGCTGCCCCTTACATTCTTTTTTACATGTGTACACCCACTTTTTTGCAGCACTGGAGATTGAATCTAGGGCATTGCCTATAGGCAAGTCAGAGCTCTACCACCAACCTAGATATCCAGCCCTATTTGTGTATTTTTATATGGTGGGGGAATAGGAAGCAGTCCCTGTACAAGATCCTATTTAGTTGCAGCTTTGTGGGTGTCCACTTTGTTTTGTTTTGAGATAGGGTCTCTTAAGTTCAGGCTGGCCTTGAACTTGCTATGGACCACAGGCTGGCTTCAAACTCAGAGTAATCCTCTTGCTTCAGCCTCCCAAGTGCTGGGATTACAAGTGTGCACCATCACACCCAACTCTGTTTTTTTTTTTTTTTTTTTTTAAGCAGAGTCTCACTGAGTTGATTGGGTTCCATGCAAACTTACAGTTCTCCCACATCAGCATCAGCTTCCCATGGTGCTGTGGCTACAGGTGGGTGCCACCAAAACTAGCTTCCATTCTTGCTTTCATTCTTCTTAGTATTGTAGTGGCCACATGGTGACAGAAGATGGTAAGCAAGAGGAGCACATGCTGGATATGTTGGTGAAGATGGCAGGCCACCCATGCGTGGGCATGCTGACCAGAAGCTTAGATTTGATTTCATAATACATCTTAATCTAGTCCTTTCTTCATCAACCTCTTTGTGTGTGTGTGTGTGTTACTGGGGATTGAACTCAGGACCCTTCAATTGCTAGGCAAGAGCTTATTCTACTGAGCTATCTCAGTATAGCTATAATACTACTGGATTTTATTTTATGTATGTATGTATGTATTTATTTGTTTATTTATTTATTGCAGGACTGGGGTTCAAACTCATGACCTTACACTTGCCAGTCAGGCACTTGTGCCACAGAGCTATCACCCCAGCCCTTTCTAGTCCTTTCTTTATAAGCGTGCTCCTCACTGGCACTATGCACTAGCCTCTGATGCTAGTATCTACTACTCCAATCTATTTAACATTTACCAGGTTGGAGAATTGTCTTAAAGCTCAAATCTGCTCATGTCACTTTCCTGGTAAAACCCTTCAGGCTGGCAAGACAGCTCAGCAGTCTAAAGTACCTGCTTAGGCAAGCTTTGCAAAGTGCAGGGACTGCAGTTTGATCCCTGGCACCACATGCTATGCCAACCCTACCCCCAGGGTGCTCTGAGCTGGCCACAAAAATAAATAAATAAATAATCGCTTCCATGGCTCCCTACTAGAACTGTATCCTTCTACTCACTGGCCTCTCCTCAATTCTCACTGTCTCTCACATGCATCTTTTTAGCCAGGCCACGCTCTATATTCTTTGATTATTTGTTTGTTATTTTTTTTGTTTTTGTTTTGTGCGGGACCAGTGTTTGAACTCATGACCTTGCACTTTCCGGGCAGGCACTTGTGCAATGGAGCTATCTCCCCAGCCCCATTTGTTTGTTATTTTGAGACGAATTCTAAGTCCCTGCAATGGCTTCAAACTTGTGATGCTCCTTCCTCAGCCTCCTGAGTAGTTAGAATCACAGGAATGAGCTACTTAGCTTGGTTCCAGTTTCCACATTGTCATGAGACATGCAGAGCGTGTTCTTACAGATCATATGTACTTGGTGGACAGTCATAATGCCACCTCTGTTTGTGCCCCCTCCTGGCCCATGGAGATGAATACTTGGTCTACCATAGAAGATGCCTTCATCCTGGCCAGAAGTGATTGGTTTAGGAACAAGGCTGTGAGCTGAAGAAGCCAATCACAATATTCCTCCTTAAAGCCAGTCTGCTTTCTAAGGAACTCAGGTTTAAATGCAGATGTGACTCACCTCCTCCTCTCACCACTGAGTCCTAACAGTCAGGGACCAAAATGTCTGAGGACATAACTGGCTTCTGTTTCTGAAATTCAGGGAATCTGGCCCAGATGTCTGAGTTTCTCTCAGGGTTCCACTGGTAGCAAGATGCTTAAATTGGTCCATTTCTGGGCTACTTCTCACAAGCCAAGGCTTACTGTAAGGCTTTCTCTGTGGTCCCTTGAATTTCCTACTGGCACCTAGACCATCCCTTTGGAAAAGCCAGACCTCCCCAGGCTTCTAGGTTCCTGTGCCTTTATGCAGCCAGGGGCAGAAGGCCAGAGCCTGGGCAGATGGCAGGCAAAGGCTTTGGTCATTCTAGGCTGCTAGAGCAGAGGACACTGTCCTAGCTGTGTGTGAGCAAGAGAAAAAGTGGACTTTTGTTCTTTCTGAGTTGTCGCCTGGCAGAGACTTCATCCCCTCTGTTGAGATCCCACTTGGCTTAGCCTGTTGGGGCTGCAAGCTGGATGGGCAGGCCAGATCCGGGCTGCAGGTTGGAAGACAGCTGTGTGACTGGTACCAGCTCTGAGTCCCAAGAGGCTTCCTTCTTCAGGCTCTTCTAACTAAAGCACATATAGCTGTGTGACATAATACACAAATATGGCAGCCATGGAGAGCCTGGAGGTGACAATAGGGACCTCAGTCCCTATTGGTTTGGGCTGTGCCATATGGGAGCCTCTAGTAAAGTGAGCAGAGGCCCAAAGATTATATCTGAAGCTGGAAAGGATCGAGGACACTCTGACCTCCATGCACAGTCCCCTGCTGCACTCCAGGTCTGCTAAGCATTGAGGGCACAGCCAGAGCTGCTTCAAGGTCAAGGTCATCAACCCCAGCTCAGACCAAAGGTCTTTTCTCCCTACATCCAAGGCACCTCATATCCATCCAGGACAGATACAAATTTACTCCACAGGCACTGCTGAAGGCTAAAGACTCTGTCCACAGCCTCCAAGATTTAGAGAGGCCCAAATTCAGTGTAATAGCAGGCCATGGCTGGAGAGGGAGGAGTAAAGGAAATTGTAGGTTTCTGGATTCTTTGGTTACTGCAGTCCTGTCCTAAGTGTCTCCTTGGGATGGAGACTCATTAGTCAGTTCCACTCAAGGTCAGTGGCAAAGTTACTGGGGCAGACGTCACCCAACAGTTTGAATAGGAGTTCGCTCTTCAGCACTACCATGTATGCCCATCACAGAAGCCACATGGTTGAGGGTGGGTAAAAGGTCAAAGAGACATGAACCACCATTATGAAGGGTAGATGGAGGATGAAGCAAGGTTGTTGGGGTTTTTTTCTGTATGGGGGGGTGGCCAGGATGCAAACTCACGACCTTGCACTTACCAGGCAGGCACATGTACCATGGAGCTTTCTCCCCAGTCTCAAGGTTTTTCTTCTTCTTCTTTTTCTTTCTGAGACAGGGTCTCACTATATAGTTAAGGATGGCCTTCAATTCTCCTGTCTCAGCCTCCCAAGTGCTGGGGCTACAGACATGAGACCCCATGCCTGGCTCATCAAGGTTCTTAATGATGGTTACCAACCCACAGAGGGCCCAAGAATCAGAGAGCATTCATGCTTTGGACAACATGGACTGAAGGATGCTGAATTGCTAAGCAGTCTGTCAAAGTGGAGGTGGGTACTTCTGTCCAGAAAGGACCAGCCTCCCCAGAACAAGGTCTTGTCCTTTGGAAAGAGCACACACTCATCACCTTTGTTGACCAAGACACTTTCTGCAATGTCTAGAGGTTATGTTTTAATTTGTGGGTCTGTGCTCAGAGTTTTGTTTTGCCCTTACTTCAAATAGTAATCTTATTTTCTTCTATTTCTTTTCCTTCTTTCTTTTGTCTTTTTTTTTCTTTTATGGGACAAGGGTTCAAACTCATGACCTTACAGTTGCCAGGCAGGCACTTGTGCCACAGAGCGATCTCCCTCTTTTTTTGTCTTTTTGAGACAAAGCTTCACTATGCAGTTCAGTTTGGCCTTGAACTCATTTTGTAGCCCAGGCTGGCCTCAAATTGGCTGTAATCCTCCTGCTTCAGCCTCCCAAGTATTGGGATCACAGGTGTGCACCACCACACTCATATTGCCTCTGCTATTTTACGTTAATTATGTAATGGTAGCTAAACTTATCCTTTAGCCACAGATTGTGAAATGTTAAGAAGTAGGATCTAGACTGTACGAGAACTGCAGACCAGCCTGAGAGATAGCTCAAGGATATAAGTGGTATAAATGCCTGACTGACAAGCCCAAGGTCCTGAGTTTAAATCCCATACTCCTCCCACAAAAAAAAAAAAAAAAAAAAAAAAGAATCATACATCAGGCTCAGCTCAGCAGCTCAGTGTCCACTTAGCAAGCTCGAGGACCTAAGTTCAATTCCTATTAAAAAAAAAAAAAAAAAAAACATTGTACATGACAGGCCAAGCATGGTAGCTACTGTGAAAGCTAAGGCGGGAGTATTGCAGGTTTGATGTCAGCCTGGGCAATTTAGTAAAATGCGGTCTCAAAAATAAAAAGAGCTGGGGAGGCAGCTCTAGGCATCTTGGGTTCAATCCCAGTACCAGAAAAAAGGAAAGAAAGAAAGAAAGAAAGAAAGAAAGAAAGAAAGAAAGAAAGAAAGAAAGAAAGAAAGAAAAGAAAGAATTGTATAACACTAAGGGGCCCTAGACTAAATAATGCAACTGGATATAATACTGCTTTGTCCCATTAAGAAGAAAGCTGGGGCCCGGCAGGATGGCTAAGTGGTCTAAAGCACCTGGTTGGGAAAGCTTGGGCGGCTTCAGGGACCTCAGTTCGATCCCTGGCACCACATGCTGCACCAGCCCTGCTTTCAGGGCAGGCTGGGCCGGCCATAAAAATAAGTGAATAAACAAATAAAGGTTCTGAAACAAGAAAAATAAATAAATAAATAAATTCTTAAAAAAAAAAAAAGAAGAAGAAGAAAGCTGGTGTGATAGCACACACTTGTAATCCCAGCACTCTAGGAGGATGAGGCAGAAGAATCTTAAGTTTTAAGCCAACCTGGATTATATAGCAAGTTCAAGTTCAGCCTGCAATACATGGCAAGACCTTGGCGCAAAAACAAAACAAAAGCCAGGGAGATAGCTCAGTGGCATAAGGGCCTGCCTGGTAAATGCAAGGTCTTGAGTTCAATCCCTGGTTTAAAAAAAAAAGAAGAAGAAAGAAAAAGGTAACAGATGTGGTTTTGGTTCTGTTTAAATCACTGCATTGTGAGACACACACATTTTTAAAATTGTGCATCTGTCAAGTGAAGTACAAGTGGGGGTGGCATAGAAGGTGAAATGTCATGGACACCTATTATTATCCCTTTATTTGGGGACATTTTTATTTTGTGTGTATGTGTGTTCTTTTTGAGACAGGGTCTCACTATGCAGTTCAGGCTGGCCTTGAACTCACTTTTGTAGCCCAGGCTGGTCTCAAACTCACACTGATCCTCCTGCCTCAGCCTCCCAAGTGCTGAGATTACAGGTGTGCACCACCACACCCAGCTATTTGGGGACACTTTTTCCCCCTTCCTCTCAGTCCTAGTGAAGTTGTCAATTATTCTGGCCTTGCCTTCCATCCTAGAGGTAGGCCTATGTCCAAAAACTGGCCCAAATATTCCCTGGTATTTAGAGCTAGAACTAGTATAACAACACATGGAAAGAAATGATGCTGAGAGATAAAGGTGTCGCCATTTGAGCCCCTGGATCCAGCCACATCTGAAGGCAGATACAACCTTGGATTTGTCTGGTCTGTAAACCAATTGATATCCTACTGGCTTAAACATGTTTGAATTGGGGCAGTGCCACTGTGAATGAAAGATCAGACCTAATACACATATATAGAGAGATATAAACAGCATGTTGTTTGAACTCACACATTATAATACAACGTCCATGATCTTACCAGGGTCAGCACACCTTTTGTCCAGAGGACAAGGTAAATATTCTAGGTTTTGTGGCCACACAGGACCTCTGTCTCCTTTTATTTTTGTTTTGTTTTGACAATCCTTAAAAATGTTAAGATTACTCTTTGTAGATGTAGTGGGTTGTTAAGTGATGGTGAACTTGTTACTCCCAGCTGAACTGTACTAACAAGCCTGGTGCTGGGTGTGGGAGGCCCACCTGGGGACCGCGGCCACCAGCCCAAGAGGCAGAGCTGGAGAAGCTGTGCAGAGGCTGCTAGGGAAGCTGTCTGGAGAAGGGTGGGAGCTGCTGGAAGCTGCTGGTTCTCCTTGGGCATTCTGCTGGAGGACCTCGTTGTGCTGGCTTTCCTGATGAACTTGGCTAGAGTTTAGAGGAGCTTGGGACATCTCTGCCCCTGAGAATGGTAATGATTCACTTTCAGGGAGCTCTGGTCCTCATCTTAAGCATCGCTACCTTGCTGTAGAGGGGAAGATCGTGCGCTGCTTGGTCTCCTAGAGAAGCGTGTCCCATTTGCTTTCCTGATGGAACTCAGCTTTCCTCATCGCTGGAGGAGCTCAGCTCATCACTGTTGCTGAGGATGGCTGTGGCACTTTTGGGGGAGCTCTGCTGCTTACCTTCAGCATTGTTTCCTGGCTCCAGTTCAGATCCCTCATCCTGCTAGCACAGATCCTTCAGCTTGCTGGCATAGACTTTCTAGCTTCCACCACTGACCTTTGGGCCTTCCCAGCACAGATCCATGAAGCAGACCCACATGAGACATTGTCATGGGCACTGAGGTTTTCAGCTGGACTCACGTAGGATATCAGGACCCAGGCCCTCAGCAGGATTCTTGGGTCTTTAGTGTGTGGATAGATTTCCTGCATCCTTTGTATGTGATTCTTTGAGTGATCATAAAATAAGCTTATAAAATGTGTCCTGTATTTTATTGTTTCCCTTGAAAAGCCCAAAAACCATGACAGTAGGCATATAAAAATAACCCCCAGGGCTGGGGAGGTAGCTTGGCAGCATAAGCACCTGCCTGGCAAGTACAAGGTCCCGAGTTCGATCTTGAATACCTCATACTGTGCCAGCCCTACTCCATGCTGGCCCCATGTGGTGGCACTTCCATACCCTGCTTGAGGCCAGTGCTGGGCAGGCTAAAACAGGAAGATCACTATGATTCTGAACTGAATAGTGAGACCCTGTATCATAAAATAAGCCCCAGACCATATTTTGCCAACCCTGATATAAATCATCCCAGCCTCTGCAGCTTTGGTGTTATTCATGCTGTCAGTCTCTAGCTTGTCCCAAAGTATGTAGCAAAATACTTTAAGACACACACCTTGGTAATCCCAGCACTCAGGAGCCTAACTAGGAGGATCACCACAAGTTCAAGGCCAGCTAGGACTACATAGCAGAACCCTGTCTAAAACAAAAAAAACAATGCGGGGTGGGGGTGGGGGGACGCCTGTAATCCCAGCATTAGGGAGGCTGAGGCAGGAGGATTGATGAGAGTTTGAGACCAACTTGAGCTACAAAAGTGAGTTAAAGGCCAGCCTGAACTGCATAGTGAGACCCTGTCTCAAAAAGACAAACAAACAAACAAACAAATAAATAAATAAAACAAAACAAACAAGCAAAAAACCCTTAAAATGCCCTTTTCCTTTGAGTATCATGATGGGACTCAGTAACGGGTTAAGGTTCAGGATAGAGTGGGGATTGGGAACAGCGTCTTGTCCTACACCCACTATCTGTGCCATGACAGACACTGAAATAAATGGTGACCATTAATCTGGGTAAAAGTGGTAAATTTTCTTTTTTTTTTTTTTGTCATTTTTTTTTTTTTTTGAGACAGGGTCTCACTATGCAGTTCAGGCTGGCCTTGAGCTCACTTTTGTAGCTCAGGCTGGTCTCAAACTCTCACCGATCCTCCTGCCTCAGCCTCCCGAGGGCTGGGATTACAAGCGTGCGCCACCACGCCCGGCTAAAAGTGGTAAATTTTCTTTTTAACTTTATTCATTTATTTATGTTATGGCTGGCTCAGCTTGCCCTTGGGGTGGGGCTGGCACAGCATGTGATGCCAGGGATTGAACTGCCCATGGATGCCTAAGCTTGCCTAAGCCAGTACTATAGACCACTGAGCTATCTTGCTGGCCCCAGCAATAAATTTTTGAAATTATGCAGTTGTTCAAAGGCTTTGCCCAAGTATCCAGGTGCTCTTCTCGCCAGCACAGGCCTTTACAGCGCTCCACTGTAACTGTGCTATGGTCTCTTTCCCCTTAATTCTGGTGCTCATGTGTGCTTGTGGCCACGCCCCACCACCTCACAGCACTGGGCCCCTGCACTGCAGACTCTGTCCCTCCATATAGTGTCTGTCTGTGAGAGTAGGTGCTATGCACTTCTGCATCTGTGTCTCACAAGTGGACTGGTGTGCGATAGTTTCCCTCTCAGCTGGAAATCGTCTACAGACGCACTGCAGCTTACCTGGTAGTCTCATTGTCTTATCTAGTCTTCATCCCCATGCCTTCCAAAAACGAGCCAAAGACAGAGGAGCAGGTGGGAACAAGTTTTCTTAGAAACTGTTATGAAGGAAGATCCCTCCAACCCCAGCCCCACAACCTTGGCTGTCTGAGTGATGTCAGATCAGAGGTCTGCAGCCCCAGCAATATCTGGAGGGACCCCAGCACATCTGGAGCCAGGACTAGGTGGATCCGTGTCTGTGGGGTGGAGGGAAATGATCACCCCCCGGGCCCTGGGGTAAAACATGTGCAAAGCCCTGCAGGCCTGAGAATGCAGGCTGGGCGAGGCAAGGTGCGTCACGGTGTTCTGGGCTGCAGCATGGCCCATCTCACAGAAGCAGGCAGGAAGCACCACCACGGATCAGTTTTATATGGCACCCACTGTACACAACGGACAGACAAAAGACGGACAGACAGAGCACACAGCACTTCTAAGCCAAACATTGCTCACCAACTAGAACCACCGTGGGTAAGCACATAGGAGACATTCTTGCATAGGAAATATGTACCTCGAAAAGGAATGAAGAAGTATTTTGGCAAAACATCTACTTCCCGCCCAGGCCCTGGGTAAAAAGGGACCTCTACTGCTGAAGCTTCTACATAGTGAAAATGATTCCCTCCTCAATGGCAGTATATACAGTCTCAAACCTTCCTGCCTGCGCTCACTGCCTTCTATTCATACCTCAAAACTACTTTACAGGCAGACAGACTTAGACTAAGAGACAGAACATGGCCTGGAGCAAGAGGACATGGGGGCTGGCTCAACAGGAGGGGACACAGAGGTGTCCCAGCTCAGCCAAGGGCAGGGCCTCTCTGTCTGTCCAGACCAAAAGGAAAAGTCTCAGGTGGCCCAAGCCCTCTCTCCTGCTCTCCCTCTCTCTCGTCCTAGTTGGGGCAGCAGTGGTTCCATGAGAAGGCCATCGAGGACAGGAAGGTCCCCTCTCTTGCTGACCGGGGGACCTCTTAGGCTGGCAAAGGCCATGCAGGCTTGAACTCCTCACAGTGCCTCTTGGAGCTTCTGTCTGACTTGGGGCAGTGGATTGTGGGGTCACTGCTTGCTTCCGTACCCTGCTTGTCCCCTGCAGATGAGCCTAGGCCTCAAGTCCTTTCTGGGCTGAGAAGGCGCCAGGGCTAGTCTAGGATGGATAAGACACAGAACGATCTTTCCACAGGCCCCTCTGCCTGGGCTGGGCTGGGCTAGCAAGGGTCCCTTCACCCTGTCTCCTAATGATAGTTAAAGGCAGCTTTTATTAGACTCTATACTTTTTTGTTTCTCTTGTGGTTTTTTCTTTGTTGTTTCTTTAATTTATATAGATATATATCTTTTTTTCTTAAAAAAGCAATAGTCCTTTGGTCCCTAAACTCTAAGGAATGATATGATTTTGAAAGAAGTAAATCTGAGCTCCCCTGGCAGGGGAGCCCTTGGCACCCCCAGGCCCTCGGCCCTCCCCTACATAGTCAGTGCTCGGTGCCTGGCTGCTTGGCTGCAGGCCAGTTGCAGAACAACCCACTTGATCAGAAACAGTGTCCAGGGGCCTGAGCCCCAGGCGCGGGCCTTGGGTCTGATCCACCTCTGTCCGTCCACAGCTGCTCCCTTAGGAAGGGCCACTCTGTCATTTCTGTGCTTTTCCTTTGCTTTCTTCTCACTCTTCACCATCTGCCCTTGGGGGAAAGTCAAAAGTCACTGCCTAGGGCCAGACCAAAGCAGCCTGCACTCTCGGGGCCACACAAGCAAGCAGCTGATTCTCTCTTCCTAGGAACCGCCCAGGCACCAAAGCCAGACCTGTGTCCCTGGCCCCAGCTCACATCAAGTGGATCCAGGGCGCCCTTGAGAGACAGCACATCACTGAGATCTGCAAGGGGCTTCCTACAGATCCATGGCTCTGCAGATACCTAGAATGCGACCTTCCTCTGCTCGTGGCCCACCAGGCCCCACAGGTCCCTCATCGGCAGCATGTTCTGTCACCTCGTCTACATGTTCATTGCTATCATCCTAGGACTTACATCTTGTCTCTTTTTGCTCAGACCCCACCTGCAGTATAAAGTCAGAACAGTTGGCCCGAAAGCCCCTCCCGAGTTGGCCGACCTCATTCCCCAGGCCCTTCCATACATGCAGTCTCTCTCCTCGTTCCTCTCTGGATTAGGCCCAGCTAAAACGTTGCCACACTTGCTTTTCCCAGATTACGGAGGCCAGCGGAGTAATTATCTGATGGGTCTCAGGCCTTGGGTTGGAGCATAGCCCTGCCCAGGGGCTCCTCCTAGCTCCTGCCTCTTCTCTTTATCCCAGTCTTCCTCAGAGGTGGGTGCTTCCAATCTCTCACAAGGCACATCAGACTAGGAGGTCAACTGAGGGGACTCACCTTTCAGCAAGAGCAGGTCAGTAAGGCCGGTTGGCATCCTTAGGTCTCTTCAGCTGGACCTTAAGCCTCTTCATGCCAATTTGAAAGCCATTCATGGCCTGAATAGCAGTCTGGGCACTGGTTGGATTGTCGAAACTAACAAACCCTGGGAGATGGGTATGGGCACAGAGGTTAACGGGGAACCCTGCCTGGCAGGGCTGCCCTTCTCTAGTCCACTGATCTCCCAACCCCCCAACTCCCTGGCCAGTGGTACCACACAGACTGTTCCACTGTTTATGTGTGGGCAGAGAGATAGACACACACTCTTAACGGCAAACTGCCTGACAGTCCCAAACTTGTAACTCTTGGAAGGACAAGAAGCGACTATGTGGGGAGGGGATGGCATTCTGGTGGGATTTCTCCCATCTGTTCCTGGCCTGGGTTGGTTGTCTCCCTACACTATTCCCATGCTCGTCCTCAGACCTTCAGTTTGGGTTTCAGGGAAACTGGGGCCCAGCCCAGGCAGCGCCTTCTTTGGCCAAACTCCAAAGCCCTCACCTGCTCAGCTTGAACACCTTCTAGAATACCCAAGCTTCCCAGAGGAAACTGAAATAAGGCTTTTTCTAGGTCTAGGCATATCCCTTGGCTAAAATGTGACCCCTCTAGGTGTTGTACATTCCGCCTCCAGAAATCACTGCCTTGGGTAGGCTCTTGAGGGCAACCTCTACCTGGCTAGGATGGGGAGAGCCCTAAGGCTGGGGCTCAGCTCACCGAAACACTTGCTCTGGTTGGTGGCGCGATCCACAAAGACTTTGGCAGAGACGACAGCTCCGAAAGGCAGGAAGGTCTGTATGAGTTCTGCATCTCCAAACTCCTGAGGCAGGTGATAGATGAAGAGGTTACAGCCTTCGGGGCCTGCAGGAACAGGAGCAGGCTGGTTTAGGGGAGGGCCCTGGTCCAGCCCCACCTGCCCTGACTCCCCAGCCCCAAGTTCCTCACCTTCTCTTTGCTGCTGGGGCAGGGTTGAAGATTGCTGGGGAAAAGTTGTGCTCACTGGGGCATAGGCTGACGGATAGGCTGCTGGAGACAGAGTCAGGAGTGGGCACTGACCGCACAGCCAACCCAAGCAGGGCCCTATCTCCCTCGTCCCTAGTTCAACCCAGTCTACCCTAACCCTCGCCCAAGAGAAGTTACTGGGGGGCTGGGCATGAGCAGGATGAGAAGGCCAAGTCCTGGGAAGAGAGCCTAGGCCCCCCACAACCTCCTTGTTTCTCTCTGGGGCCCATCACCCCCCAGGCCCGCGCAGTGCCCAGTGAAACCTGCATAGTGGTGCATCCCAGCGTAGGCCTGCTGCAGGGGGTCAGCCACACCAGGGCTCTGGGCTGGGGAGAGAGGAGCCAGGCCCGTGGTGAAGGCAGGTGGGCAGGGCCCAGTGAGAGACGTGGGGAGAGTAGAGAGTGGAGGAGAAGGAGAGGAATCCTTTCCCCAGAAGCAGGGCCCTGCCCCCCTGTCCCCTGTTCCCCACTCCATTTTAGCAGCCCACCTGGGTAGGGAGAGAGCCCATTATTGTACAGCGTGTCGGAGCCCGGCTGCCCGTTGGTCTGGGCGGTCAGGGGACTGAATCCATTGACCCCGATGGGTGCAGGGAGACCAGGGAGGGTGCCTGGGCCGCCTCCAGGTGGGGAGTTGGCTGTTGATGGTAGAACAGGAGGCTAAGTCAGGCTGCAGAACACCTGGTCCTCCCAGCTGCAGCCCAATCCCAGGGGTCCCTACCTGCTGCGGGCAACAGAGGGGCAGCCACCAGGCTGAAGGCTGCGACGTGCTGCATCTGGGCTGCCACAGCTGCCACTGGGCCAAGGCCTGGACCCTGGGCCGCTGCCAGCAGGGCTGCTTGGTGCTGCAGGATCTTTGGGGAGAGAAAAGGGGTACTCATGGGAGTCTCTGCAGGGACACCCCCAACCCAGATGGCCAGCCCAGCCAGCTGTCCCAGCACCAGGCACCTACCGCGGTGGTGTAGGCTCCACAGGCCCCGAGGGGCAGCGGTGTGGGGTGCAGGGTACCCAGCTGGCCGGCCATCTGCTGCATGCGCCGCAGTGCGCGCTCCCGGTCGGTGTCCGCTAGCTTCACCACCAGGCTGGACGAGGCCCCCTGATCAGCAGGCAGGGAAGCCACAGTCCTGACCCACCCAGTCATGACCCAGGTCCCCGTGCAGCTCCTCAGGGAGAGCAGCCCATCCCACCTCACCGCGCCTGTGCCTCACCGCCATGGTCCGGCTCCCGTGCAGACCCTGGATGGCTGCCTGGGCTTCTCCTTGGCTCCCGAACTTCACAAAGGCACAGCCTGGGCAGGAGACAGGAATCAGGTGGCTCAGGCCATGGAGGCCAAAAGGACACACAGAGAGAAAAAGTCACCAGAAAACCCCAGGAGCCAGCTCAAGTCACCTTTACTGGTGCCATCTGGGCTCCGGAGGACCGTGCACTCTTCAATGTGGCCGAAGGGTTGGAACAGGCGTCTGACATCCTCCTCACCCTGCTGCTTGCCCAGCATTCCCACAAACAGCTTCCGGTCCTCTGGGGACAAAGCCAGGGATAATGACCTGAGGCCTTCCAGCCTCTAAGCTCCTAAGGGGAGTGTGGAAAGTAGCTCAGCACTCTAGCTCTGGAAAGAGGTTCAGGGAGGAAGAAGCGAGAAGGCCTGGGACCGCCAAGGTTAGGTCCCTTAGGAACAAGGTGATCTCCAGGGAGATCTGAGGGTGAAGGAATCAGCTCAGATTCCCATCAGGAAAACCCGGGGCCCGCAGAAACCAGAACTGGTCACTGCTGCTCCTGTGGTGGGTGTGGGGGTGTGTGTGTGGGGGAGCAACAGTTGTGAGATTTTGGGCCAAGTGGGGTCCCTATATGCATGATTTTCTTTTTCTTTTTTCCTTTTTAGTACTAGGGATGGAACCCAGGCCTCATGCTTGCTAGGCAGGCTGTCTTCCCCTGAACTAATTCATCAACTCTATCGACAGCATTTTGTACGTTTGACTTTGCTGCTAAGAGTTTAGGAAATACCATTTCCCAAAAGACCACTTGGGTTGTATTGAAGCAGGGGCTCCTCAGAGGCCTTTGTACTCACATGGTACCCAGAGAAGAGAATTTCTACCAGTTACCCTGGTTAGTGTGCTAGTTCTGCTAGTTAGCCTGGCGGCAAGGGCTAGAACCAAGCTCAAGTCAAGGAGGGCTCTGAGTAAAGCATGGTATGGAAAAACAGTTGTCTTCTTTTTTTTTTTTTAAATTTAATTTAATTTTTTTTCTTGTTTCAGAACTTTTGTTTGTTTCTTTATTTATTTTTATGGCTGGCTCAGCCTGCCCTGAGGGCAGGACTGGCGCAGCATGTGGCCCAAGCTTTCCTAAGCAGGCGCTTTAGACCACTGAGCCATCCTGCCAGGCCCCAACAGTTGTCTTCTCCTACCACCTCATCCTGGATGTTAAGCCCTGGAATGATGAGTCTAAATCCAAGCCAGTGCCTTCCCAAGAGTACAGAAGCTTGGGTTTCTGCTCCTCCAACATTAGTACCTTCCACACCACATTTGCTGAGCCCCTGGTTGTATCCTTACCTCTTCACTGCTACATCACCCTACCGACCTCCTTCTCTCTAACTTCCTTTGTCCTCTGCCCAGTTCTTCCCCAAGGATTCATGGGACAGAGAACAAATCCTGCCCATGGACCTGGATGACCACGTGGAAAAAAGTCTGATGCCTCCACATGTCCATGCTTCCTAGGAGAGGGGCAGGAGTGCCTGAGAAGAACTGCAAGCTGAGCCTGTGGCCCTGCACACACTCTGGAGGGAGGGTCGGGGTCAGACACCAGGCATCAGCTGCACGGCGAGTGCTCACAGGAGCCTGTGTGAGAGAGGCACTCAGCCTGATGTTATTGTCTAGCTCTCCCCTGCGCCGAGGTAAGTCTGAATTCTGGTGATCTGCCACGGGTGGGACAATACTCATGAGGGCAAAGGAGTGTGTGGGAACCTGGCTTGAGGCCTCACTTTCAAGACCCTAGAGCTCAGGTAAGCCCATCCCAAACTCCCTTACTCCTAGAAAGACAGGGTTGTTGGGTCCCTGTGTGCTAGAAAGACAAGGCTAGTTGGAGAAGGGGGGCCATAAGCTGAAGTTTGGTGGACAGTGAAGTAGAAGAATGGATCACATCAATTGACAACTTCCTCTAGATCAAACTCTACCAGTTTGGTTAAAAAACCAGATGCTATAAAAGGTAAGCAAAAAGTGTCTGAATAAGAGCACTCCCTGGCATGGGGCGAGTGGTGAGGAAGGAGGTGCTTGGTCCCTACAAAGATGGCACCATCAAAATGGAAACTTGGTGCAAGGAGCTGCAGGGTAGCATCAGTGCACAGCTGAGACACAGCTGGACAGCAGCACACTGAGTTCAAGGCCAGTCTGAACTGTATAGTGAGAGTCTGCCTCAAAAATCACAGCAAACCAAACCAAACAAAAAGAGCTCTCAACTTTAACACCATCTTCTTAGAAACCTCTGTGCCATGAGAGCCAAATGGAGGAAGAAGCAAATCACAGGCTGAAGCAAAAAGAAGAAAGATGAGACAGAGGTCCAAGTAAAATAGCTCGTACATCCATGGAAGCCAGAGGAACAGAAATAATGCCAGAGGCTGGCAATGCTGGTGCAAGGTTTGGACTGCTTGCTGTCTAGAACGTCTCAATGGATTAGAACTGCACTGCCATCTGGCCACCAAGACCACTTCAAAGAGATCCACAGGGTTCAAATTAAGCAGTTCCCTGCTTTTTTGCCCTGGACCTGTGGCATTCTGGGTTAAAGCATGTGCAATAAATCATCTCTTCTGTGTTAGCTGAAGAAAAAAAAAAAAAAAAAGAAAGCCAAATAAACAACAAAAACTTCAAGTTGACTTTAAAGGTTAATTATTGGGGTTTTTAAAATTTTATGTATGTATGTATGTATGGATGTATGTATGTATGTATGTGTATGTATGTATGTATTTATTTAGTCTTTTTGAGACAGGGTCTTGCTATGCAGCTCAGGCTGGCCTTGAGCTCACTGTTGTAGCCCAGGCTGGTCTTGAACTCACATCGATGCTCCTGTATCAGCCTCCCAAGTGCTGGGATTACAGGCATGTGCCACTACGCCTTGCTTTGTTTTTTTAATCTTAAAAGTTAATTGTTAGGGGCCCAGTAGTATGGCTCAGTGGTCTAAAGTGCCTGCTTAGGAAAGCTTAGGCAGCTGCAGGGACCACGGTTTGATCCCCAGCACCACATGCTGTGCGTGACCTGCCCTCAGGGCCGGCTGAGCCGGCCATAAAAATAAACAAACAAACAAACAAAGTTCTGAAACAAGAAAAAAAAATAAAATTCTTTTTAAAAAGTTAATTTTTTTTTTTTTTTTGTCTTTTTGAGACAGGGTCTTGCTATGCAGTTGAGGCTGGCCTAGAGCTCACTTTTGTATCCCAGGCTGGTCTTGAACTCGCACCAATCCTCCTACCTCAGCCTCCCGAGTGCTGGGATTACAGGCGTGAGCCACCACGCCCAGCTAAAAAAAGTTAATTGTTAAACACTAAATAAAGTAGAAACCTAGAGGAAATTTGGAAAAGATGATTAGATAGTAAAACATATTTATAACTCAGAATGCATACTGCTATCTAACTGAATCCTTAGAAACTCAGGCAGAAATTAAACAGTGATAGGCTGGTAATAAGTGGGAAAATGTGCTGACAAGTAATTTAAGTCAAATTTCCAGGGCTTGCAAGATAGTTCAGCAGACTAAGTAGCTGCTTAGGCAAGCGCAGGGACTGCGGTTCGATCCCTAGCACCACAGGCAGCACTGGCCCCACCCCTGGCTGCACTGAGCAGGCCACAGAGACTAGGCCTGGTGGCCTATGCCTGTAATCCCCAACCTGGGGAGGCTGAAAACAGGAAGATCAGCATGAATCTGAGATTCATAGTGAGACCCTGTACCAAATACATACAAGTAAATAAATAAATAAATAAATAGGCTGGAGATATACCTCAGCGCAAAAGTTCAGAGATCAATACCACTAACATACACACATACCTCTTTTTTTAAAAAATATATTTAATACAGGATCTATGGGGTCTCACTATCACAGATTGGACTCATAGTGATCCTCCTGTTTTCAGCTTCCCAAGCTCTGGGATTACAGGCACGTGCCACCATGCCCAGTCTCAGTTGCCTTCTCAGTGCATCCCAGGGGAGGGGCTGGCATGGCATACCAGGGATCGAACCCTGGTCCCTGCACTCTGCCTAAGCAGGTGCTTTAGTCCACTGAGCTATCTGGCTGGCCCAACACACTTTTTTATTTTTTTAACTTTTTTATTTATTTATGCTATGGCTGGCTCAGCCTACCCTGGGGGTGGCACTGGCACAGCATGTAGTGCCGGAGATTGAACCATGGTTCCTGCGGTTGCCTAAGCTTCCCTAAGCAGGTAAGTAGGTGTTTTAGACCACTGAGCTTTCCTGCTGGCCAACCAACATACTTCTAAAAATGTTTAAATCTAAAGGATAAAGAACAAAACAAAACAAAAAACTCAAGTGGAAAGAGTTCAGAGATTGATCACTTCACCTATTCTGTATCTCAGGAATTATAAACACTTCAATTTTTTTTTTTTTTTTTTTGTCTTTTTGAGACAGGGTCTCGCTATTCAGTTCAGGCTGGCCTTGAGCTCACTTTTGTAGCCCAGGCTGGTCTCAAACTCACACCAATCCTCCTGCCTCAGCCTCCCAAGTTCTGGGATTACAGGCATGCGCCACCACGGCCTGGCTGACACTTTTTTATCTCTTCCTTCCTTCCTTCCTTCCTTCCTTCCTTCCTTCCTTCCTTCCTTCTTTCTTTCCTTCCTTTCTTCCTTCCTTTCTTTCTTTCTTTCTTCCTTTTTTCTGTGGTACCAGAGATTGAACTTGGGGACCTTGTGCTTGCCAGGCAGGTGCTTATGCCACTGAGCTATCTCTCCAGCTTAAGTACTTTTAGTTAAAAAATAATTTTATAAAACTAAGCTGGGGGCCAGCAAGATAGCTCAGCAGTTTAAAGTGCCTGCTTAGGCAAGCTTAGGCAACCGCAGGGACTGCGGTTCGATCCCCAGCAACATGTACTGCATCAGCCCCACCCCCAGGGCAGACTGAGCCGGCCATAATATATTAAAAAAAAAAAAACCTAAGCTGGGAGGACCACCCACTTGGGACACCCTTTCTGTTCCTCTCTCCAATAGGAGCTTTCTTTCCCACAATAAACCTATTCTGCTCATAACCTCTGTTTGCTCCTAAAATTCATTCTTCGGTTTTAGAGAACATGAGCTCATCCCAGGTACTTTTCAGGCTGGGATATCATTTTTCCCCTATTTCATTTTGGAGGTCATCCACCTGGGATCAGTTCTTTTTTTGTTTGTTTGTTTTTAATTCCTGAATCATTACTAGAAAAAGAAAAAAATAAATGAAAAAAAAATAGACTGGAGGGCCAAATAGCTCAGCAGGTGATAGTGCCTGCAAGCAGGTACAGGGGCCCCAGGTTTAAACCACAGGCCTGCAATGCCAGCCTCACTTCCATCCCCAGGGTTCACAGAGAGGACAACTGAGACTAGGCATAGTGGTGAGTGTCTATAATCCTAGCTCTTGGGACACTGTAAATGGGTGGATCACCACATTGGATGTAGTAGTGAGACCCTGAATACCCTTAGACCCTTCCCTAAAATTAAAAAAAAAAAAAAAAAAAAAACTAAGCTGAGAGTGGCAGTGGACACCTGTAGTCCCAGCATGCAGGAGGTTGTGGCAGGAGTATTACTATGAGTTTGAGACCAGCCTGAATTACACAGAAAAACCCTGTCTCAAATAAATAAATAAATAAATAAATAAAACTACTGTATAAAAAAATACAGCCATGCTGGGAAGTATAACAGGAAAGCTAACCACCATTGGGATCTATGGATTGATTGTATGTTATGAGATTTGAAAGAGAAGAAAATATATACAGGAGTTCAATGATTTGTTAGATTTTTTTTTTTTTTTTTTTTTGCCTGCGAATAAAAAATTCTTTTCCTGTAGGACTGTATTTAGCATTTAACTTTCATTAGTATTTCCAAAGTAGATGTTAGTTGAGAAAAATCAATTGCAGTCTCTGTGCCAAGCAACTAATAAAACAGATTAATTTGGTTAACATTGTCTGAGGGATTTGGGGGCCCTCACGTCTGACCTCGGCCACCCCAAGGTTAACATTTTGAAACACATGAACCTTGGGTTTTTATCTCCCCTTCACCCTCTCCCTCTCCCTCTCCCTCTGCCTCTCCCTCTGCCTCCCCCCCCC